>JAOYMO020003363.1:0-46332 GCA_025802455.2 Iodosphaeria phyllophila | reverse complement strand
CATTGCAACGGTGCCGTTCAAGGAAGCGGTGGTGCAGCCTGAAGTGGCCCAAGATCGAGCTGAAGACTTGGTCATGCATCTCAATCCGGCAGAGTACGTCAAGAAGAAGGACGGGTCATCAGCATTCCCGATTGGTCCGATTCTCAATGACAAGACTCCTGAGGAAGATCAACTGAACAGTGAGCGACAGGTTTTCGACTTCCTGAATGGGAGCCCTGAGCCACTGTACACGATCATGGAGCCAACTCCAAAGGTCGAAGTTCCAGAGCCCACGATCGAAGAACTGAACGAAGTCTTCCAAGCACCGAAGGAAGTCGTTGAGGATCGCGAAATCCCAGCCGTTCCCGATCTGATCGCGACGCCAGAGGATACAAACAAGTGGTTGGACGAACCGATTGGCGAACAACTTCCACCACCTGAGGCGTACGTTCCTCAAGAACCCGTGGACACGTCGTTCAAGCCAGAGGTCGTGGTAAGTTGGCCTGGTATGCCACCAGTTATGGATACCCCAGGTGAACCAGATGAGGTCCAGTTCACACCGGAACCGACCGTTGAGGAACCTATTGTCGAGGTCCTGCCAGACCCACCAGCACCACAGGTTCTTCAGCCACATGAGTTCCCACCAGCGCCTCCGGTCCCTGAACCACTGCTCCCACAAGTGGCTGCCGCAGTTGCAATGCGCGACGAAATCACCATGGACCAGTTGAAGCCGAAGATGGCTCCGCTGCCGCACGCCTCGTTGGGTGACGGTCCGATCGACGACACGCTGCAGTTCGATGACAATCCACGTGGCACGCCGCTGGGTCAACACTACAACAACTTGCGCTGAACACACTTCTCGTTTCGACCACTCATGCTCCAAGATACAATGTGATCTTGGAGCATTTTCGTTTCCGGAGTTTGAATGGCATTGTCTAAACTGTGGGTCCAGTCCCATCGTCCCCAATCCCTCGCACAAGTGATTCTTGCGAGTGAACAAGAACGCAAGTTGTTCGAGAACATCGTTGCATCAGGTTCGCTGCCAAGTCTACTTCTCGTCGGCCATCGTGGCACTGGCAAGTCCAGCATGTCCGAAGCGCTGATGCATGAGTTTAAGATCGACGAGACCGACGTCTTGAAGATCAATTGCTCAGACGAAAAGATCGATGCAATGCGAGACAAGGTCAAGGCCTTCGCGTACACGATGCCGATGGGGAACTTCAAGGTCGTGCGCCTCGAAGAGATGGACTATTTGTCTCAAGATGCACAAGCACTGCTGCGATCCTTGATGGAAGAAGTTCAGGATTCGTGCCGCTTCATTGCGACTGCGAACTACCAGAACAAGATTCTGCCCGAGATGCAGGATCGATTCCAGATCGTCACGTTCTCCAAGCCCGACAAGGAAGAAGTGATCGGCGCAATGGCCGCGATCTTGGATGCCGAAATCGGTCCAGACAACTACGAAGTCGACGACTTGCTGTTGGCAGTTGATGCTGGCTACCCAAGTGTTCGACGGATCGTGCACTTGCTTGAGATGGGCTCCAAGTCCGGCAAGTTGCTCATTCGTACGAACAGCACGATCAGTGATTGGAAGCTCCAACTGCTTCCATTGCTCGAGAAAGACGACTTGGATGGAGCACGAAAGCTGGTGTGCTCGTCTGCAACTCGTGAAGAGCTTGTGGAAGTGTTTCCCTTCCTGTACAACAATCTAGGTCGCATCAAGAGCCTGAGTGGCGCGAAGCAAGCACAAGCGGTGGTGATCATCGCGCAGTACCAGTACCAACATCGATTCGTCGATGATGGTGAGATTCAAATCGCAGCCCTGTTCTGCGACCTAGGAGCAATCTGATGCCGATTACACTGCAAGAACTTGCCGACGCATTCAGTCGAATCAAATCGACCATGACGCCAGACGAGGTGATTGCTGAACAGCGTAAGATCATCGAGGAAATCAGCAAAGAATTGAACACTGCAGAGTGTTCACTGGTTCTGGCGAAAGCAGCACTCATTCGCTTGAACGTTGACTTAGTGCTCAAAACAGATACGCTGTACTTCGGCCCATACACAGATGATGGTGAAGTTCCTGACTTCGTGCGAGTCAAAGCATGCACAATCAAGGGCCAGCCAGACGTAGCCTTCTTGGATGACGATGATCGACCGTGACGCCTTTGATCTGTTCCAATTCCTCGGGAAGCTGTCTCGAGGAGACATGAACGCATTCAAGAACTTGTCGCCAGAAGGGAAGAAAGCAGCGCATCCATTCGTGATCATGCGATGGATGGCTGGCACCAAGGACCGAGCGCAAATCGTTCGCATCAACGAGTTCTGCAATCGGTACACGTTCGCCTTGGGCGAGCACAAAGACTTGCTGTTCAAGCTTCTCGCAGCATCTGCCACTGGCAGCACCAATCGATACACGTGGCTCAAAGGCCCAGGACAGACGAGCAACAAGCTCGCAGTCAAGGCCATCGCCGAGAAGTACGCAGTCTCGACACGTGAAGCTCAGGAGTACATGGAGTTGCTAGATAGCACAGACGTAGTACGATGTGCTGAAGAGCTTGGATGGACCAAAGAGGAGCTGAAGAAGCTCGCACTTGAATTGGGCAAGGAAGATGGACCGAGACCTCCTGCGAAGAAACGCAGCAAATCGAAGGACTGACGGAACCGTTCAGGTCGAGTCAAGTGGTTGGCACTGCAAAATGTGCCAACGTGACTTCGTGCGCGAAACAGCTTTCATGCAGCACGTGTGTCCCGCCCAAGAGCGACTCGATGAATTGAAGTCCCCACGTGGGCAGACCGCGTACTCGTACTACAGCGAGTGGATGAAGCTCATGCGTCGCTCGGTCCCAACCATCGAAACATTTGGCAACTCCAAGCAGTACAATTACTTCATCAAGTTCGTGGATTGGTCTGAGAAGACTGCCATTCCAAATCCGACTTCGTTCATGCGGCTCATGGTGGAGTCTGGCACGATGCCAGTTCTCTGGTGCCGCACCCAAACGTACGTGATGTACTTGCAGTGGTATGACGAGATGGTCGCTCCAGAGACTCAGTTCATTGAGACCATGGATCGACTCAAACAGATGGCGATCGACTTCGGTGTTCCAACGGCTCAAATCTACGAGACCATTGGTGCCAAGGAACTCGCAAATCTGGTGCGGAAGCGCAAGTTGTCTCCATGGCTCTTGGCAACCAGCACAAGGTTCCTGAAGTGGGCCACTGCATTGCAACAACGTGAACGTGAGACGGTGATTGAAGCCGTGAACGTCGCTGCCTTCGCCGCCAAACTGCAGCAACGGAAGACCTTGGCCCTTGAGTTTAGGAATGCCTGTGACTCAGAAAATCTTTAACGAAGCCGAGTTCATGGTCGGGTATCCGACAAAGACACGTGCGTTCTACGCTAAGATCGTGTACCTCATGACATTGAACATCATGGCGTACAAGAAGGGCTATTTCGCCACGCTGCTCTGCGACACAGACGACGTGTACACATTCACTCGATTCGTTGACATGATTCCCGACATTCAACTCTGGATGTCGCTTGACGATGACATGCGTTGGTCTGCTGAATAATGGACATTGACGTCGACGTTCCTCCTTCCTTTGATCGCACCATGTTTCCATGGCCGCGCGCTGCAGTGCTGCGTGAAGGACAGTTGACGGCCCACCCATGCGGCATGTACCCGCAGAAAATCGCCATCGATCCTGTCACTGGATTGGCGGCAGTTCCATACGATTCGGCTGAGGAACTCGGGTACCTGAAGATCGACTTCCTGCACTTGAATGTGTACTCGTACTTCGACACACGAGCCGAGATTGACGATCTGATCAAGAAGGAACCTGATTGGACTCTGCTCCAACTTCCATCCAACCACCCTCGCCTGTTCCAACTCGCGAATCATGGTGATCTGCTGACGCGCATCAAGCCCACGAACATTGAGGAACTGTCCGATGTTCTGGCACTCATTCGCCCGGGCAAGAAGCAATTGCTTGGGCTGTACATGAAGGACCGTGCAATGGCACGTCGCGCACTGTGGGCGAAGGACGATGCTGGGTACTCATTCAAGAAGTCACACGCCTTGGGGTATGCGTTCGTGATTTGGCTCCAACTCCATCTCATCGAACAAGGACGCATGTGATCAAGGGAATTGAACTGCCGCTCAAGGAGCTGTACGAAATGTTCTGCGCTGAGCAGTACGTTATCGACGAGGCCGAGGAAATCTCAGTGCATGGCACGGCCAATGGTCGTACCAAAGCCGAACGCCTTGGAAATGCAATCAAGGGCATCACATTGCAGTACGCCTTGGGGCAGTACTTGGTGACTGAAGGATACACTGTCGAGACGGTGGACTTCGCCAAGGACAAAATCTTCCACTACGACTTGGTCGTCAATGGAGTCAAAGTCGACGTCAAGGGCCGATGGACTGGCAAGTACTTCAACCAGTCGGCCTTTGAAGAAGACGTGATCAAGAAAACCGGCGATCGTGTGCTGTACGCGTGCATCGACATCATGCCAGACGGGCGATTCATCGCTCGAGGCGAGTGCTGGTCCGATGATCTTTCACCATCTCAGTACATGGGCCAGTGGGTCCAGAAGTTTAGCGACATCCTATGATGACAGAACAACGATATGCCGAGCTTATCTCGGGAGCAATTGATTGGGACGACTTGACAAGGGAAGAACTCGCTGATCTAGAATCACGCGTCGATGCACTTGTTTCACTTCGAATCTTGGAGGGGTGGACAAGCATTATTCCGAAGACCATTCAATGAGTGAACCCGAAACCAAAGGCGAAGCGGCTCTCCGCAAAGTTAGAATCGCCAAGTACACTCCACAGTGTGATTGCCTTGGGCAGGCTCTCCGCGACGGGGTCAAGATTTTCATTACGATGGAAGGCATCTTGACGTTCGAGCGCGGCAACAAACGTAAGAACCTGCCCTACGAGAAGCTCGACTTCCCGTGGCTCAACAAGGAGTTTCCAATGTTGTATCAACCAACAGAAAAGAACGTACTCGCTGCCATCACATACGGCTCGCGTTTGTACGGTACAGACACACCCAAGTCGGACTTCGACTTCAAGGCGGTGTACATCCCTACCTCGCGTGAACTCTTGCTCAGCAAGAACCTGAATGTCGTTCGGCATCGTCGAGATGCTGAAGGCAATGTGGTTGCCGAGAGCAGCACAATGCCTGACGGTGGTTGGGAAGCGGAACACACACCACTGCACAAGTTCGTGGCAGACTGGTTCTCGGGTCAGGCGTACGCTGTCGAAATCGTGTTCGCTGTTCTTCAAGGCTACGCTGAAGGTCATGCGGGCTGGGATCGGGGTGTGAACAAGATCGATCCGACCAACCGCCAAGCGCAGTTCTACATGCTCTGCCAGCGATTGCAAGTCGACTTCCGTGCCAAGAACGTGAAGGGCATGGTTGGCTTCGCCATGAAGCAGACGTTCGACTATGTGAAGCGTGGTGAACGGCTCAATGCGGCGCGCGCGGTGCTGCACGAAGTGAACGAGGTCGGGTACGCGTGGCAAGAGTTCCATGTTGCGAACACCAACGCCGGAACGTGGCCTGCATTCCGCTTGGATTCCGAGTTGAACGGTGAGAAGGTCATCGACACGCTGGCGAGGAACACGGGGCTCGAAATCGGTTCGACGTTGAACAACAACAAACCGATGCGGACCTTGAAGCTCAACGCACGCGAGTACCTCGAGACAACGTCGGTTTCACACTTCGAAACCGCGGTCAAGAAGCTCATCGAGCAGTATGGCGATCGGTCGACTGCGGCTGCGGAAACTGACGTGGACTGGAAGTCACTGTCGCATGCGGTGCGTGTGTACCAGCAAGTTCTCGAGTATCTCGAGACGGGTTGGATCACGTTCCCAAGGCCGAACGCTGAGAACTTGCTCGCCATCAAGCAAGGTCAACACTCTCTCGAAAGCGTGAAGGACCTGCTCGTCGAGCTCGATCTTCAAGTCGAAGAGACCATCGCTGCGTCGGAACTTCCCGATTCAACGCAAGAACAGCGTGATGGGTTGGATGACGTGCTGTTCGAGTACATGCAAATGCATGTGCAGCAAACTTACTAGGAGACCACATGAGAGCATCCGCAACCGCAGAAACTGACGTGATGGCTGACCTCAAGGTTGAGCTGTTCGAAAACCTGATCGTCGCGCTGAAGAAGGAAGCTGAACGCTCAATTCCTTCGGACACAGACGAGGACTTCGATCCGCAAGATTATGCGGGTGGGAACTTCGATGATGCGTACGAGTTGGGTGTTTCGCACGGTTCGATCGAATCAGCTCGCTGGATTCTCAACTCGTTGGGCATCCAGTACTGAGACATTCGCCTTCGGGCGAATCTCAATTCCAGCCGGAACGCGTGATGCGCGACGGCGACGGACGCGGATTGGTGTGGTCAGATCGAAAGCAAACGATCGGCCCACCAGTCTCGTGACGTAAGCAAGATCGAAGGTCTTGTAAATGCGACGGGCGACATTCGTCAGGCCCATTCGCGAGAGCTCGAATGACAGTGGGTACTCACCCTTGCTCTTCTCGAGCCAGTCCTCAGCAAGCTTGATGAACGTCTTCAAGTCGACGCCCTCTTGCTGGGCATAATCCAAAACGTAAGCAGTGATCTTCTCGTCGTCCACATTGTCGACGATCACGAGGTATTTGTCGCGTCGATGCTCCAACAGCGAGAGCAAGTGCAAGTTGCCGCGATCAGACACGTGCTCGATGACGAGCGATGGAATTTTTCTTTTGCTCATCATGAGCCCAGGGAAATCGATATCAGTCGCGATATTTACTCGTCCCGGATGGGTGAGGCGTGAGCGGAGAGTCAGAGCATTAGTTGACAGATAGTGCGCGGGTCGTTACAACTCTTTTGTAACGTTACACGTGCCGACAGGCCGGGGTTCGGGTTCATGATATTATTCTCTTATCGACAAGCTAACCTGAAAGCGAAACAACATGCTTACCGCCGCCCAAGTCAAGATCATCTCCCTCGACCTCGAAGCTACCCTCAAGGCTTTTGCTGAAAAGCACAACCTGGTCGCCGGCCGCGGAAACGGCAAGTACACCGCGACGGACTTCCGCTGCGAAGTTCGTTTCAGCACGAAGGAAAGCAACCCGAACGAAGTCGATCCGCGCTATCTGCGCGATCTGCGTCGCGGCGGCTACATCAGCGGTCTGGACGAAACGATGCTGAGCAAGACCATCTCGACCGGCAAGGGTCTGATGAAGTTCGTCGGAATGCGCGCCTCGAAGGCGGTCTTCCAGTCGGTTGCAGACTCGAAGTTCTTCCTGTACGACGCCAAGGTCGCTTGCGCACTGCTCAAGGCCGCCAAGTGATCTTCAACAAAGATCAGCAGCTCGAGTGGGACCGCACTGTTGCGGCTCTCGACTGCCTCGACAAACTGATCTGCGAGCTGATGGAAGTCAAGCCTGCGAAAGGCACTCCAGAACTAGTGCACTGGGAACTTCAGCTCTGGGAAACTCAGCGATGGGCGATCAGCGTTGGAGCCCGTCGCATCAAGCTCTGCCAGCAGTACTGGGCGAATCTTCGAAACCCGAAAATCTGATAGGTGCTAGAATGAACGTTCGTGAACTGATCGAGAAGCTGATGGAATTCGACATGGACATGGAGGTCGTGACGATCGGCTGCACCGCAGAGAACCGCATCGTGGACGCCGAAGTCTCCGAGGTCGAGATGGAACTCCGTTGCGACTTGCACGATCAGGACTTCGACAAGCACGTCGTCCGCATTTCCTGAGGAACACCATGTCCCGACCGAAGCCCAACCTTCTGCTGAGCCCGGAGCTCCAACTCGAGACCACCAAGACCCTCGAACGCTGCATCGAACTCGCCAAGGAACGGTACCCCGAGCACGCCGAAAAGTTCGTGATGCCCGATGTTCGATGGGATGTCAAGAACACCGATGGCGGTCTCGCGTACTCCGGCAAGACGCTGCTTCGCTTCAACCTCGTGCTGTACGTCGAGAATCGCGAGCACTTTCGAGTGAACGTGATTCCGCACGAGTACGCGCACCTGATGGCGAGCTGGGTGTACGGTCACACCAAGGTCAATCCACTCGGCAAGGTCGTCAGGCGTCGCTCGCACGGCAAAGAGTGGCAGGAATGTATGACCGCACTCGGGGTCGAAGCCAAGCGATGCCATCCGTACGACACCACGTCGATCCAGAAGCGAAAGCGCTCGAAGCGCAAGTCGATTCTCAATCTGAACGAGGCCGTGATTCTCCGCAAGCGACTCGAATCTGCAGTCAAGCGACTGAGCGGTGCCGACAAGGAAGACTTCCAACTGTGGCTAGAGTCGCACATCAACTCGGAAGACGATGATGAGTGAAGCACTGACTGCTAAGATTCACACCAACAAGCGGAGGACTCTGACGGTGATGTCCGACCTCCTCGAGAAGGAGTTTGGAGTCACCACGTCCGCACCGAGTGCATGTCTTCTGACTCAGGTGTTGTACTCCATTAGCTCGGTTACGGGCCTCGCGGTGGACCTCCTAGCCGAAGTCGTGGAAGCGCGAATCAAGCGCAAGGTCGAGAAACGTGGGCACACCCTTCGAGAGCTGATTCGCGTACTCTCGAAGCCGTTCCAAGACAAGCACAACGTGACGTACACGCTCAGTCTCGCCACGCACAGATACAACGTCGAGCAGACCCTCGAGGAAATCATCGAAGGTCGGCCCATCATCATGATTCTCGACTCCAATGCGCAGCACGCGATGCTGCACGAGGCGATCAACTACCAAGATGGTGAGGTGCACGAGACCGCCATCCGCGCCCCCGATGGGAAGAACTTCTTCCACTGCTTTCTCGGTATGGGGTACGACACGACTCGCAATGGGTTCCTCATTCTGCGAGACAACCGCCACACGTACGCTTTCAAGGGCTATGTCAAGCTGGGACTTCCGCTCTTCGAACGGTACGCACACAACATGACCGTCGTCGGTGTGCGAGTGAACTCGGTCCAGATCACCAAGGGCAATCGAAAAATCGTGTTCCCTGATGACATGCAACTCGCACTCGACAGCCGTCACGCGAATGCATCGATGTCGTTCGTGTGGCCGAACATCGACGCCAGCACGTACTGAACCGTTACACTTTAGTTTGGTTCGTGATCCCGAATCGTGTTATTATTCTCCTATCGAAACGGAGTAAGCAACATGAGCCAAATGAAGCGATTCGCAGAAACCCAGAAAGCCGTCTACGAAGCGCTCGACACGGCGAAGGCGAACGGCAGCTTCGATCTGGGCAGCGAACTCTTCGGTGCTTCGGCTGAAACCATCACGCTTTACCTCATGACGGACGACGCGGACTGCGAAGTCTTCGAATACCGCCTCGTTTACAGAAACGTTGTAACGTACCTCGAACTGAACCCGATCTAAAGTATAATTCCCTTCCGAACTTCAAACGAGAACCAAATCATGATCGCTTCCAAACTCTTCATCCGTGTTGTTGCTGCTGACCGTGGCCGTGGCTTTCTCCTCTTGGTCGGCTGGGACGCGAAAGTGGTGCAAGCCACGTGCGTCCACATGAGCACCATGACGCTGCAAAATCGTGAGCAACTCGAAACCACCATCGCCCGCGTCGTGAAGCAATACACGCACAGCGAAGTGATCGACGTGACGGCCGACGGCATCAAAACCAAGCTGCGAATCCTCTTCAACGAACCGAAGCCGGGCGCAGCCCCCGCCGAAACCGAAGTCGAAGCAGCCTAAGTCAACCGCGCGGCGAAAGCCGCGCCTTCTGGAGTTCTCATGGACATCAACTTTGTTTGCCATACCGCAGGTACCGGTTACTGGTCCACCAAGGAACGCAGCGTGCGTTGCCTCAAGCTCGAACTGGTCACGTGGGAGGACGAGGGCGAAGTCCCCACGTACGGCGAACTGCGGATCACGATCGAGACGGACTCCTCGAAGCCCGACTCCTGGAGCGTGCACAAGCACGGTCTGATCTACACGGACGCTCTGTTCGAAACCGAACTGATCAGCGAACTGGTGCGACTCGGTTTCTCCGACGAAGCCGCCCAGCAAGTCTCGTACAGCGAGCAAGGCATGCAAGGCGCAGACTACGTGTCGTGCGATGCCGGTCCCAAGTTTGTCGTGGAGTGGTTCCAAGCGAACCCCAAGTCGTGAGAACGCTGCGCGATATCCTGATGTGGTCGGTGCTGCTCACGATCGTGTACGGCATCTGGGGTGTGGACGATCACGTCGAAAAGGTGTACTGGTTCGCTTACGCGTTCTTCGCTTTTCTCGTGTTCTCGATTTGGAAAGGCCTCGATGACGACGAAGAACTCGCAGCGGATGCGCGTCGCCGTGGAGTGTTCCACTTTTACTTCAAGGACCAGATCAAGCTCATGACGCTGTGGTGGTTGATCATGGGCAATGGTCTTGCGACCCTGATCGGCCTCGTGGTCTGCGTCATCTTGTACATTCACTGGTACTGCTAACCGTTACATTTGCACGCAACCTTTTCATCGGGTTGCGTGCTATAATGCTTTTATCTGCTGGAGAACAAATGCAAACATCGAACTTCACCCAAGTCCTCGAAGCCTGCCAAGCCGCCGAAGGCGCTGGCACCAAGAAGATCATCAAGGCCGCGCTCGAGACGCTCGACCCGGTCGGCCAAGAGCTGATGAAGTACGCGATGAATCCGTTCCTCGTGTTCAACGTCAAGAAGTTCGACCCTCCCGCGTACTCCGCGAAGTCCATGCACCAACAGCAAGACTTCGGCCCGTTCATGGAACTGCTCGACAAGCTCGCCGCGAAGGAACTCACGGGCAATGCCGCTCGCGAAGCAGTGACCCACGCGCTGGAACGCTTCAATCACACGACGCAAGCAGCGCTCGCTCACGTGATCGACAAGGACCTCCAAGCCGGCTTCTCGCCTGACACCTTCAACAAGGTCTTCCCGGACAATCGCGTCGCGACTTTCGAAGTCCGCCTCGCCGACAAGTGCACGACCGAGGAAGAGTTCGAAGCCATCACCTTCCCGTGTTTCGCCGATGTCAAGTACGACGGCGAACGCAACGTGTGCTTCCAACTCGATCACGAAACTGGCGCATTCAAGGCGGGTACTTCGTACCGCTCGCGTTCGGGCAAAGAAGCCGTGCACATGGCCGGTCTCTTCGACGAGGAACTCGCTCGAATTCGCGCTCACCTCGGGTACGACTTCGTTCTCGACGGCGAACGCATGGCCTCGAACTACATCGAGACGATCAACGCCAAGAAGGACGGTGCCGAAGGTGCTGCTGGCAAGAAGAACATGAAGTTCCGCGCGTTCTTCCTGATGCCGCTGACCGACTGGATCGCACAGAAGACGACCATCACGGAACGTCAGAATCGTGCGGCTCTCGAAGCGATCCTCAAGGCATGCAACTGCGAGAAGATCATCCTGTCCGAAGGTCGTGAAGTCACGGACTACGAGGACATGGTCGCCTACACGGACGTCGTCACGACGCCGGGTTTCAACGGCATGCCGAAGGGTCAGGAAGGTCTGATCCTCAAGCAGTACGATTCGGTTTACGAGTGGGACCGCACGCTGTCGTGGTGCAAGGTCAAGAAGTTCTTCGACTTCGCCGGCCGCATCGCTTCGTTCGAGTTCGGCCGCAAGTCGAATGCGAAGGTCATGGGCCGTGTGAACGTGTTCGGTTACCTCGAAGACGGCACGTACTTCGAAGTCGGCGTTGGTTCAGGCTGGACGAAGCTGGACCGTGCAGATTGCGCCGAGAACTTCGAGACGAAGTGGAAGGACAAGATCATGCAAGGTCGGTACCAGGAAGTCAGCAAAGGGAAGGGAAAGGAACATCATTCCCTCCGCTTCCCCACTGCTGAATCGGCTCGCGGCTTCCGTGATGACGTGGTCATCAAGAAGCTTGGTGACTGATTAACGGTGCTTGACGACCGTCACTTCCTTGTGCACAACGCGGTGCATTGGGCGGTGATGGCGAACCATGTGATGACGGACCATGTGATGGCGCATCATGTGCGAACGGTGAACTTCGCGGGTCGTGGTGGTCGTGACTTGCGCTGCCGAAGCTGCGACTGAAGCAACTGCCAGAACGGCAGCGATGAGAACGGACTTGATCATGAAAGTCTCCTTTGTTTGTAAGTAAGCAACCGCTTACCTATTCGACTATTTAACATCGAGATGCAATGAGCGAGCGTTATTTGATCCCCGTTGCTTTCCTTCTGATCGTCTGCATCCTCTGGGTAATCGGGATGAAGTTGGTTCGCGCGTTCGTCGATCCAGAAGGCGAGTTCAAATCCGAGCCGATGCCACTCGTCATCGTGCTCGCAGTCGGTGGTCTCGCGGTTCTTCTCACGGTCTGCGGAACGTTTGTTGCGATGCACCTCTGAGGACCTCTCAGGCGACGACGGAGACACTCTATCGCCTGACTTGTAGGACTCAACACCATCGCTCTCGAATGTCCCTGAGACACCACCGCATTTCAACCCGGACCGGTCTGCCTCCGTAAATACGGGGGTCATTCAATGGAACGAGGTTGTGAAACTCTACGACTTTTCAGCATACGCCAAGAGGCGAGATGAATCTCGATCGGCCAATCAGGTCGAGGAGGTCATCCAACGTCTCAATGAGCCGGGTGCCGTTGTCGAGTTGAAGCAAAAAGTTGAGACGTACATGGTTCTTCACCGCGAGGTGTCGAGGAAGATCGCATCCTGATGGTTGTTTCCGTCAAGCACTGCGGAACATACATTAGACCGATATGAAACCAAAATTTTTCCGACCAGCAAGTGACCTGCACCTTGAAGCCTTCACGGGCATGCCAATGCTTGGTCTCGAGAAAACGTTCTTGCCACACGATCCGCGGGATGCGGAATCGGTTCTATTGCTGGCTGGCGACATCAGTGCCGACCTCGAACTACTGGTCGAGTTCTTGAAGCACATCGAAGGTCGTTTCCTTCGTGTGTACTACGAACCGGGCAATCACGAGTACTATCGTCACGACTTCGATGAGTGGAACAAGCAGGCCACTGAACTGTTCCACAAGCACCTCAAGAATACCGAATTCGCAACGGATTCGATGTGCTACGAGGAACATGAAGACGAAGGATGGCGCATCGCATTCGGAACGTTCTGGGCGGACGGTGGACTCAACAAGACGGAACAAGTTTGGGTTCAACGCGGCCTGAACGACTTCAGGGTAATCAGAAAGAATGGCAAGACGTTCAGTGTGCCAGACATGATGGCCCTGCACAAGAAGCAAAAGAAGGACTTGATTACTTTCCTCAAGCAGCCCTTCGATGGTCTCACACTCGTGATGACGCACCACATGCCGTCGTATCGACTGTGCCATCCACGTTTCGGCTCCGACATCAATGGTGGCTTCGCTTCGAACAGCGACGACATTCTGGCGGCAGATTGGGCTCCAAACATCTGGGTCCATGGGCACACGCACGACACGGGTGACGGCAAGCTGTGGAAGGTTCGCGTGGTCTGCAACCCATGCGGATATCGCGGTGAGTGGAACACGTCGTTCACGCAGTACACGGCCAAGTTCATCAAGCTCGAGAGCGAGCAAGCGGAAGCTGGCGCGATCTAAATGGCCGACGTTGTTGACTTCGCCGCATTTCGCAAAGCTCAACAGCCTGCGAAAGTCAAGACCATCCAAGAGATTATCAAAGACGCGACTGACTTTCTTCTGGGTGACTGGGAGAAGATGGCGAAGAACAATCGGCTGAACGATTACTTCAAATCCTCGGTACCGAATCTTGTGGATGGGAAGGACAGCAAGATCAACTTCATGTCCGATCTGAACGAAGTCGCGATTCTCGAACTCAATCTCGACTTGTTCCCAATCATCTTCTTCCCTGGCACCATGGCCAAGAATCAGCATGGGTGGATCGTGAAGTTCGCGTTGGCTGGTGAACTTTGCTCGACTCCAGAACTTGCGAGTGAAGCGTACGCTCGGTGCTTCAACATCCTGCTTTTCCTGAAGGCAAAGCGTGACGCGCTGGAAGCCGGGCTGATCAAGTAACCGTTACACTCTTTCCCGTCCTGGAACCCGAGATCGTGTTATAGTTCACCTATCAAACGAAACTCTGGTGCAAAATCCATGGAAAAGTTCATCTTCACTTTCGGCCGCGAAGAGTTCCACTGCGTTGCTGGTGACGTCTCGCACGCCAAGCTGAAAGCTGACAACTTCGTGGATCGCGAGTTCCCCCAAGACCTGCCGTACGGCTGGGTTCCGGTGGTGAACGAAACCAACGAGTTCCGCATGTCGATGGGTGCATGATGACCCTCGGCCACGTCCTCACCGCGTGCTTCTTCTACTGGCTCGTTCACGAGTTCACTGGTTCGCGGCTCCTCGCTTTCATAGTCTTCGTCTGCATCATATGATCGTCTGGATTATCGTCGGCCTCGTCATCGCCCATGGGGGCGTTGCTGCACCAACCACCGCGGAGTTCATGTCCGAATCTTCGTGCATGGCCGCAAAACAAGCCACGGAAGCGGTCGCTCGCGACTCCAACCTCCGGTGCATCGAAGTCGAGGTCGCAAGAAAATGAAATCACAACGCACGTTCGACGACCTGCGCATCGAGCTGGTCGGCAAAACCTTCGACTTCTTCATGGACCAAGGCCGCCGCGGTTTCGTGGAAGCTTCGTCGCACATCGTCCTCACGTTCTACGGGTTCTTTCGAACCTCGTCGTTCGGCGGCAAGGTGGACCTGTCCGAAGAAAAGCTCGACGAGCTCACGAAGCGCTGCCAGCGGCACTTGATGGACGACTTCATCATGCACGGTACCAAGGGCATCGATGGCGCAATCCGCGACACGTACCAGATGGTGATCAACGAAGCACGCGCCGAACAGGATCGCGTTTCGTCGCTCAAGAACTGGGTGCCCGGTCACATGAACGAGCTCGACGCGTAATGGGCATCATGTCAACCGCCCCAACCGAGCCGCTCGTCGGCTCGATGAAGCAAGCCGACGAGCTCACCGCGGTGAAGGGCCTCAAGCGATCAAACTTCGGATCGTGCAATGGCTGCACCAACGGCACGTACAAGATCACTGGCGATGGCGATGAGCTCGTGACCGAGATTCGCATCCGCAACCACTATTTTCGACTGTGCGAATCATGTCGTCTGAGCCTCAAGAAGCAGCTCTGAGCGAGGCAGAGCAAAACGCTCTGGACTTTCTCAAGTACCACGGTGGAGCGGTCCTGATCACCGTGATTCCGACCAAGAACGAAAGAGGTCTCTTCGGTGAGGTCACGCCTGGTCTTACCGTGTTCAAGAAGCTCGAGAGAAAAGGCTTGGTGATCTTCACCGAAGAAGAACCTTGCTTCTTGGACTTGCCTGAAGACGACCCACTTCATGGTTTCATGTTCACCCCAATGGTGGAACTCGTATGAGCTTTGACGTGTACTACAAGGAGCTGTCACTCAATGACGGCTTCCACATCGCAAGTCTTCCAAAGCACTCCCGCATCGTTGTCGGCAAAGAGGTCTCGCTATGTTCTGGTATAGCACTGTACAAAGCAATCCACCCAAATCCGATCGCGTGCTGGCGGTGCCGCGCAGTCTCGGATCGGTGGATCATGGAAAAAAATCCACGAGACCTGATCAGCAAACCAGTGCTCAACCTGTACGCAGTCAAAGTGACTGGCCGATTGGTCATGATGACCCGCGACCACATCATCCCGCGAAGTCTGGGTGGCGTTGACGCGAACGAGAATCTGCGCCCTGGATGTGCGATTTGCAATGGGGGTCGCGGGAACAAGATGACCAAGGCCGACCTCAAGTTCATGGAAGATCACCCCGAGTTGATCAGCATGGACCGCGTGGTCAGAGGTCGAGAGTCCATCGAGAACAAACTTGAGGTCATGGCACGAGCAGGTCGGCCTGACATGGCCAGCATTCGCGAACACATCCTCAAGCCGTACGAAGCGGCTCGTCAAATTCTGGAGTCACATCATGCTCGAAAATCGGAGCCCGTTCAAAATGCCACCTGATCGCAACGACCCCAAAGACTTCGAGCACTTGATCGGCAAGAAGGTCTGGAAGAATCCCAAGACGGATTCGAAGTTCGAACCGAAGCCCTTCAAGTCGGGCTTCAAGGTCAACACCGTCAAGGCCATCGTGACGCACGTCCAAACTGGTGGAATCGGCTTCTCATTCGAGGAAGACGAGTCTGTGGTGCAGTGCTTTCGCTGCTCACTTGCTCCCGAACGCAACTGACCCGTTTCATGCTGTCGATCTAAAATCGAACAGCATAGAAAGAAAATCATGGAACAAGAACAAACCAACAAGCGCAAGCTAGTGTCCCTCAGAATCGTCGCTGATCTGCTCCCAATCGAGGGTGCGGATGCGATCGAACTCGCGGTGGTCGACGGATGGAAGGTCGTGGTCAAGAAGGGTGACTTCAAGATCGGCGACGCGTGCCTGTACTTCGAAATCGACTCCTTCCTCCCGGACGGTGATGCACGCTGGCAGTTCCTGGTCGACAAGAGCGCTCGGTTCTTCGAAGGCGTGAAGGGCCACAAGCTCCGCACCATCAAGCTCCGTGGGCAGATCAGCCAAGGTCTCGTTCTGCCGTACTCGGCATTCCCAGACGCCATCATCTGGGTCGAGGATCAGCCAGACCGCAACAACCCGGAGCTGATCGACTTCAGCGAAGTGCTGGGTGTCAAGAAGTGGGAAGCGGCTCTGCCAGCTCAGCTTCAAGGCCAAGCTGAGGGTCTGTTCCCGTCCTTCATCCGCAAGACGGATCAGGAGCGGTGCCAGAACCTGAAGAACGCGATCTTCATGTACGACGACGTTCTCGTTCCATTCGAAGTCGCGAACATCCCACCAGATGCGCTGCAGATCATGGCCGACAAGGGCGATCTGTCCAAGATCGATGGTGATTACGAGAGCACCAGCGCAAAGTACATGAAGGTTCTGCGTGCGCAAGCATCGCGAGACGATCTGTACGAAATCACCATGAAGCTGGATGGCAGCTCGATGACGTGCTTCGTTCGCGAGTACGACGGCATGAAGACGGGTGTCTGCTCTCGAAACCTCGAGCTCAAGGACAACGAAGAGAACGCGGAGAACACGTTCATCAAGGTCTTCAACTCTTCGGGTCTCAAGAGCGCGCTGATCCAACTGTACCAAAGCACTGGTCGGCAGATCGCGGTTCAAGGTGAAGTGATGGGGCCGAACGTCCAAGGGAACCGCGAGGAACTCAAGGTCTTCAAGCTGTTCGTGTTCGATATCTTCGACATCGCGGCTGGCGAATACCTCGCTCCTCCAGAACGCAACGAAGTGTTCGAAGCGCTGCGTACTCTCGGTGCGAAGATCGAACACGTGCCAGTTCTGTTCGTGAGTACCACGCTATCCGAACTGGGGCTGCACACGATCGACGATCTGCTGAAGTTCGCAGAAGGTCCATCGATCAAGCACCCAATTCGCGAGGGTATCGTGTTTAAGCGTCTCGACGGGAAGTTCTCGTTCAAGGCAATCAGCAACAAGTTCCTCGAAAAGGAAAAGGACTAATGTCGCAAGTCAAAGAACTGAAGGCCATTCTCGACGTGCTGGTCGAGGCTGGTAAGGGCACGAACTGGGTCTACGCCGAACACGACATGATTTTCCTGTCACCTCCAGGCGAAATCGACGAGAACTCCGAACTCGGCGAGAAACTCAGTGCAGCCGGCGCGAACTACGACGACAGCGAATACGGCTGGTACGTCAACACCTAAGGGTTCCAATGTTCGTCATCGTCTTCGACAATGGGTCGTACAACTTCGGCCATGGTCCCAACTCCTCAGGCTTCGAATGCGTGGAGTTGGAGTACGCCAAAAAGTACCTGACGATCGCGGACTGCGGTCCTGATATGAGCACGCTCGACGGGGTGGTTCGCATTGCACATGTGGACGATGCCGAGGAGTTCGCAAGCAATCTCCGCAAACTTCATTTCAACCAATAAGGCCAATATGCCGTTCCTGAAAATCACCATTCTGCCGCACATGGACTTCTCCAAGGAGAAGATGCGCACCATCCCAGAAGAGATTCGCGACCAAGCGGTCGAAATCATCGGCGTCTGCGCGTCGGCCATGGGCCGCGGTCCAGTTCACGTCGACGATCGCGGCTGTGCGTACTTCGGCTACCCCGAAGGTTTCGACGCCATGCAGCAGGTCATGGACGATGGGTACAACCTCGGCATCGCGATGGCCGCACTGCACTCCGAAGAATTCGCCCAGGGCGTCCCCTTCGCGGAACCTTCGTTCGAGTGGGTCCTGATCGAAGACATGAACGACGCGATCGGCATCGAACTCGACCTCGAGCCAGACGACGGCGCGGGCTCGTTCTAAGCCGTTACACTCTTTATGGGTGTGAACCCAAGTTGTGTTGTATAATGGACTTGTTCCACACTGAAAGTACAACATGACTTGGGTTGCAACAGTTCAAAATGGCCGTCCCGATGACGCTGCCAAAGCCAAGCTGAACGACAAGCGCGCCGCTCTCGTGAAGCAAATCGAAACTTTGTCGATGCAGCCGATGGGCAAGTCCCAGTCGGCAATCCTCGGCCGGCAAGAGGACCTCCTCAAGCTCGCCTCGAAGGTCAAGAGCATCGACAAGCAGCTCGGAAGGATTTGAGCATGAAGCTCAAGGTCATGTCCGCGCTCGTCGCCTTGGTCGATCTGATCGATGCGGGAATGGAATATCCCGACGCCGAGTTCAAGATCAGCCAGAAGTTCAAGGTCAACGCCGACGATCTGCGCGAAGCGTACGACGAAGCTCACTCTGGCACCCGCTGCGAGCTGCCGCGATGAGCCACCATCGCCTCCCCGTCATGCCGTACACGATGCGCGAAGCCATGTACGACGCGTACCTGAACCGCGTGCCCTTTTCGTGGATTCACACCCGCGAAGTCGTCCAATCGTACGCGGCCAAGGTCGCCGCTGGAGTACCAACGCTATGAGCTGGGAAGACTACAAGATCGAACGCCAAGCGTACCTCGACAAGGTCGAGAAGCCGACGGTGAACAGCGCTCTGCACGCGATGCCGAGCCTGCCGCAACGTCAAGACAGTACGGCCGATCAGCTCTACGATCTGCTCCCGTTCGCAGCGAAGCTCGGCATGTACGATGCGTGCGACACGATCAAGAACATCCTCGTGAGCTGCGGGAGGATCGTGCGATGATGTTCTACATGTTCATCCCAAAGGACTTCGTCGTTCCCGCTGGCACCCAAGTCCTGAACGAGTGCTCGTCGAAGTGCGCTCCGGCCGAGTACGAAGGTCGCACCGTGTTCATCAAGGTCGAGGACAAAGAAGCATTCTGCTTCGCGGTCTCGATGACGAGCCTCGGTCATGTATTCGTGTCGGAAGACCCGAGCTGCGACTGGTGGAAATTCGAAATCGAATTGGAGACGCAATGAGCACCTGGGTTCTCGTGTTCTACATGTCGTCAGGCTTCGGTACTGGCGCAACCGGAGGTCCTGCCACGGTCGACGGCTTCACGTCAGAAGCAACGTGCAACGCGTTTGGCGCAAAGCTGAATGCCAAATTCGGCTCGAAGTTCGACTGGTTCGTTTGCGTGAAGGCCGACAAATGAGCATCGCGTCATACCTCAAAGAGGTCGAGGCAGCGAAACCTGCCCGCATCAAGGTCATGCACCTTGCTCACAAGCTGCTCGAGGCACAGAAGTGCCGCCTCGTGCCCACCGCCCATTTTCTCGAACGTTTCGATCTTCGCGCCCAACATCCTCTCCAAGCCGTTCACGACTTCGAGCTCGCCATCCGAACCCTCGCCGCCCGCTTCTCGGAAGCCAAGGGCAAGAAGGCAGCATTCAAGTGCCGCAGTTCGGTGTTCGTGTTCGATGCAACGCAAGACGGGTACGTTCGCTGCGTCTCGTACTGGTATACCGACAAGGAAGCTTCAGTGGTCCTTGCTGGTCGTGGTGACTTCCTTCTGGACATCGTATGAACCTCACATCCCGCCCCGATGAAAAGCCCATGGTGATCGACACGACCGCTTGGTCGGCAAGTTCACTCAACCGACTGCTGGTCGACATGCGCAACGCGCTGACCATCGAACAAGCCGAGATGGTCCTTCAAGAACGCGAGATGATCGCCAAGGAACTCTTGGTGTGCCTCACGTCCGACGAAATTCGTGCGATCTACAACACGGACTCGGCAGCCGATCTGCACAAGTTCAACTCGGAGATGAACGGCAACCTCGGTCGCTGCATCCGCAACGAGTACGAACTCTGGATCGAAGGGCATCACATCACCGAAATCTGGCGTGCCGCCGAAGTCAAGACCCCGATCGCTTCGTTCGGTCTGGTGAGCGAGTACAAGCACGTGGTTGGCGACAAAGTCGTGACGGTCATGTGCTCGCCGCCGATGACCATTCCAGATTCGCATCCGTGCCACCCCGACAACTTCAGCTTCTCCGTGATCGTCACGCTGTGGAAGCTCCTCAAGAACATGCACTTCGGAGCACTGCGATGAATCTCGACGAAATGTGGTACCTCGTCATTCCCATCATCGGGGCTGGCGCGCTGTTCTTCTTCAATCAGAAGATCATGCCGTGGTGGGCTGGCTTAGCAGCCATCGTGCCAGGTGCGTTGTTCGTCGCACTGGTCTTCGCGTTGTCCATCGGCTCGCAGGTGGGCGACACTGAAATCTTGTCGGGCAAAATCACGGCCAAGAACCGAGTGCACGGCACGTACGAACAAGCGTACGAATGTCGATGCCGCATGGTGTCATCTGGGTCTGGCAAGAACCGCACAAGTACACGTCAATGTGACACGTGCTACCAAACGCACTACACCGTGAACTGGAACTGCGACAGCACGATCGGTGGATTCAAGATCGACGCGCGTGATTCGACGTGGCCGACAGTGTACGCTACACCCGACCCCGAGCGGTACACCAGGGTGGTCGTGGGTGAACCAGCGAGTCGCCAGCACTCGTACGTGAACTACATCCAAGCGGTTCCAGAGTCGCTGTTCAAAACCAAGGACTCGCTGGCCAAGCAATTCGCAGGCAAGCTTCCTCCTTACCCGATCGACTTGTACGACCTGTGGCACATCAATCGCACCGTCACTGTGGGTGTCGCACTCCCTGACCTCCAGCAATGGAATGACGATATCTCGATGATGCTCACCCGCCTTGGGCCGTCGAAGCAAGTGAACGTGATCGTTGCCATCGTCAAGAACGACGATCCGAACTATGCCGAAGCCTTGCGCCAACACTGGGACGGCGTGAACAAGAACGACGTGGTGCTGGTCATTGGCGTCGACGATGACGGCAAGAAAATCGTGTGGAACAAGGTCCTGAGCTGGACGAAGAACGAGACCTTCAAGATCGAACTTCAAGACCGCGTGACCGACTTCGGCACACTCGATCGAGTCGCGATCATGGGAATCTTGGACACGCAGATCACGAAGAACTTCGAACGTCGACACATGGCCGAATTCGAGTACCTCAAGGGCCAGATCGATCCGCCAAGCTGGTTGCTGTGGACCATGTCGATCCTGCTCGTTGCCGGTTATGTTGGAGCGCACTTCCTGATCCAGCGCAACTTCAGATATCGGTACTGAACCCGAAAAGATGGATGTTAGCAGGTTGCATCCCAGATCTAAAATCAACCTGCATCTTACCTTTCATCAACTGGAGTCTTCATGAATCGCAAGTCCCAACGTGGTGCCATCTCTGGTACCCTGATCGCTCTGATCGTCGTCGTTCTGATCGGTCTGCTGGTCATCCCTTCGTACTTCTCGGCAGCGAGTTACGGAAACCGCACTGAGCAAGCACTGCTCACGAAGGTCGAGAACAACGAGAACATTTACGCGAACGGTACGCAGAAGGTGATCGAGATCGCCCAAGTGCCGGGCATGTACAAGAACGACCTCAAGGAAGTCGTGACGGCAGCCATCAGCGGTCGGTACGGTCCGAACGGTTCGACGGCCGTGTTCCAGTCGCTCAAGGAAGCGAACGTGAATCTCGACGCGAGCATGTACCGCAAGATTCAGCAGACGATCGAAGGCTTCCGGAACGAATTCCAGCAGAACCAGACCGAAATGTTGGACATGCGGAACTCGTACAAGACGGCACTCGGCAGCCCGTGGCAAGGCATCTGGTTGCGCTTCGCCGGCTACCCCAAGACCGACCTGTCGAAATTCAACATCGTCACGACCGACAAGGCAGCTGACACCTTCCGCACTCACCGTGATTCGGGCATCGACCTGACCACGCCGAAGAAGTAAGCAACGGCTCACTCCAAGGAATCAACATGTTCGGCAAACTCAAAGGACTGTTGTACGAGGATGAGCCGGGAGCTCCCAAGCCCGCTCAACCCGCCCAACAAGCAACTCAACCGCTGGGTCAAGGCCCACTGCCAACCCAAGCACCGAGCGGCTTCGCACCAACTGGCTTCGCGCCCGCCGCACCAACGGTGAACGACCACTACGTGCAAGCACTGCGCACCGCTCTCAAGGGACGGCAATCGGCCTTCACTGCACTTCTGGCCGGAGCCGAGAAGCTCCAGAAGTTCATCCCCGATCAGACCCAACGCTTCCAAGCAGCGTTCGAGCAGATCAAGAGCGATGGACGCGGTGTTCGTGAAATCGCTGCCGCGATCGACGTCCATGCAGCCGACCTCGAGTCCCAACGCATGCAGTTCGCTGCCGCGATGGACAAGGAAATCGGCAGCACGGTCGGTGCCCTGAAGACCGAAGCCGAACGTCTGCAACCTGCAACCGAGCAAGCTGGTCAACAGATCGCGTCGATGCAGGAACAGATCGCCAAGCTCCAAGCGCTGATGGGTCAGAACCAACAACGCATGGCGGAAATCGGTCAGCAGATCGCGACGGAAGAAGGTCGCATCTCATCCTCGAAACAGCAGTTCGAAACCGCGCTCACGATCGTAAAATCCGAACTGGATGGGCAGAAGGCTATCATCCTTTCGGCCCTCGCCTAACCTCATCGTACTGGAGAAAATGTCATGATGCAACTCGAAGACAACAGCACCCAACGCAAGTCGTTTTGGGCCCGCCCCGAAGGTACGACTGGCATGCTGGCTCTCGCAGCCGGCGCAGTCGGTCTGTACTTCGCACTGCCAGCCCTTCTGGCCTTCACTGCAGGCCTCATGGCTCTGCTCGGCCAGACCATCGCGGTCGTGATTCTGTGCACGGTGCTTGCCGCACTGCTGTTCGTGATCACGAACAAGAAGGTCCAGACCCTCGTGTCGTACATGTTCAAGAGCGCAATGCGCAAACTGACCGGTGCGTTCGTGGAAATCGATCCGATCGGCATCATGAAGTCGTACATCGAGGACTTGAAGAAGAAGCGCGACTCGATGATGGACTCCAAGGACAAGCTCCAAGGCCAGATCAAGATTCTGCAAGGCCAGATCGACAAGAACGACAAGGGGTACAACAACGCGATGAGCATGGCGCAAGTGGCCAAGGAGAAGGGCATCACTGCGCAAATCCAAGTGCAAGCACGTCAAGCGGGTCGTCTGCAAAAGTTGAACGAGTCGTCCTTCAAGCCACTGCTGATGCAGATGCAAGTCCACCTTCGCGCACTGAACAAGTACTACGAAGTCACGGGCACCGTGATCGATGACCTTGGCAACGAAGTCGAAGCTCGCAAGATGGAACGCGAGATGATCATGGCATCGTACAGCGCCATGTCGGCAGCCAAGAAGATTCTCCAAGGCGGCACCGATCAGAAGGAACTCTTCGATCAAGCCATGGAGTTCGTGGTCGAAGACTTCGGCATGAAGATGGGCGAAATCGACAGCTTCCTCGAGAACTCGAAGGGCTTCGTCGAAGGTCTCGACCTCCAGAACGGAGTGTACGAAGCCGATGCACTGAAGAAGCTGCAAGAGTGGGAGAACAAGGCCGACTCGATCTTGCTCGGTACTTCCGGCAAGCAACAAATGCTGGAGCACACCATGGCTCAGCCGATGTTCACCAACATCGGCGTCCCAGCGGCAGCACAGGTCGACTACAGCCAACTGATCGCACGCAAGTAAGATCGTCAGCGAACCCGAAGGGCTGCATGTACGCAGCCCTTCTTTCGTCCTAGAATCTACCTACCACTTTGTTTCATCAACTGGAGAATCATCACATGGCGACCATGAAGCCACTTCCGAAACTGATCCTGATCGTGGCTGTCGTCGCGGCAGCCGGATTCGGCATCAACTACGGCCTGACGAAGTACCGTCAGATGCACGCCACCGGAATCGACACCACGTCCGATGGCACCACGAAGGCGACGACCGGGGCATCGACCACCGCGGTCACAGTACCTTTCACCAAGGACTCCGTGAAGGAACTCGGGTCCGCCGGCAATCCTCTGAAGGTGTCCCTGGTGTCGTTCCACGGTTACGCTCCGGCTCTGGTCGCGAACGGCAACTCGCTGGCAACGGCCGACGGCTCGATCTACAACAAGCTCGGTCTGAACGTGAACTTCGTGCTGAACGATGACGTGCCGACCATCACCCAAGTGTTCGAAGCCGGCACCGCTCAATGCGTGTGGCGCACTTCCGACTTCTGGGCGCAAGAACAGCCCAACCTGCGGAACAACAAGCTCGACGCCCGCGCGGTCATGATCGTCGACAACACGCAAGGTGGTGACGCAATCATCGCCAAGGACCCGTCGATCAAGTCCGTCGAAGACCTGGCCGGCCACACCGTTGCGCTTCTGCAGTTCACGCCATCGCATGGTCTGCTGATCGACGCGATCAACAACAGCTCGCTGTCAGCCAAGAAGAAGGCATCGATCAAGATCGTGCCGATCAATGCCGACGAAGGTACGGGTGGTGTTCGCGCCGCGTTCGAATCCGGCAAAGTCGATGCTGCCGTGCTCTGGGACCCTGACCTCGCGCTGGCGATCAAGAACGGTGGCGGCCACGTCGTGTACTCCACCAAGCAAGCAACGAACCTGATCTTCGACGTCATGGTCTGCGACAAGCGTGTACTCGACACGAGCGCTGGTCACGATGCGATCCAAAAGTTCGTCACTGGCTGGATGCAAGGTGTTGGTGCAGCTCGCTCGAACAAGGACAACGCAGTCACCGCACTGGTGGCCACCGAGCCGATGTTCAAGCTGCTCAGCAAGCAAGAAGGTGCGCCGTTCATCAAGAGCCTGTTCGACAACGTGGTGTGGACCGACGTGGCAGACAATGCACGAATCTTGGGTCTGACCGCTGGTGGTACGAACCACTATGAACGAGTGTACAAGCAGTTCGACGCGGTCTATCGTGGTGCTGGTGCTCTGGCCAACCCAAGCTCGCCAGTGATCGATCCGACCCAGAGCTTCGACTACAGCTTCATCAAGTCCCTGCTCCAGAACGACACTGCCGCTCAACAAGCAGCTCAAGCACCAGAAGCGACGTTCTCGTCAGCTGGTCTGCAAGCAGCCTCGAGCAAGGCGACGTCGCTCACCAAGCCAGTGCTCGTGAAGTTCCAGACCGGTTCGTCCGATCTGAATCAAGCGGCGAAGCAAGTGATCGACCACGAGATGGTCCCGTTCATCGAGAACAACGGCAAGGCGTACTTCGAAATCTCGGGTAACACCGACTCGACCGGTACGACCCTCGCCAATCGTCAACTGTCCAGCCTCCGTGCAATGGCAGTGGTCGAGTACCTCGTGAAGCAATGGGACATGGACAAGTCGCGCTTCAAGGTCGTCGGCAACGGCAGCGACAAGCCGCTGTGCGACGAGACGAGCCCAGAAGGTTCGCTTGACGAATGCCGTGCCGTGAACCGCACGACACGCGTCGGACTCTTCGCTCGATAAGTGATGAACCCTACACCTTCGGGTGTAGGGTGTCCCTCGGCTTTATCTGATTGAACTGGACACACCATGCACATGTCGCCTACCAAGATCGTCGTTCTCATCTTGGTCCTGATCATTCTGGTTCCGCTCGCCACATTTGGCGGAGCCATGATTTGGAGACCGACCATCTTCTCCGTGAACGTCCAGAAGACCACGACTTGCATCGACAGCGTGAGGTACTTCGTCATTCCGCAAGACGGACATCAATGGGTCACGAGCCCGAAGTTCGACTCCAAAACCCTGGCCCCTGAAAGGTGCTAACGTGCTGAACCCCTATGCCCCAATCTCGGGGATGAACAAGCGTCTTCTTGGCCTTGGTTCATTCATCGTCGTCCTCGCAGTCTGGTCAGCCATCTCGCTGTCGGGCATCGTCGGCCAGAACAAACTCCCATCACCATGGTCGGTCGTTCATGCACTCACGTACCTGGGCTGGGACAACGGTCACTCCCTGCTCGGTGATGCCATCGTGTCGTCAGTGGGTTGAATCCTGGCTGCCGCGTTCTTCGTGATGCTCGTCGGAATTCCGGCTGGTGTGTTGATGGGCTCAAGTCCTGGCATCAATGCGGCAACCAGCCCACTGATCGACCCATTCCGTTCGGCTCCGGTGGTCGCCTTGCTTCCCATCCTCGTGATGTGGTTCGGCATCGGTGAGCAGATGAAGATCACGTTCCTATTCTTGGGTGCCATCGTGTACTTGATCCCAATGGTGCGAGACGCGATCGTCGCCGTGCCGTACGAGTACTGGGAGTCAACAAGAGACGAAGGTGCTACGAACTTCGAGTGCATCACCCGATGCGTGCTGCCAATGGCCATGCCCCGAATCTTCGATGCCTGCATCGCCGCAGTGTCGATCATGTGGACGTACATCACAGTGGCCGAGTACGTGAATGCGGACTCTGGTCTCGGTCAACTGATTCAGAACGCACGTCGATTCTCGGCTATGGACCAAGTGTTCGCCGGTATCCTCGTCATCGTTCTTCTCGCTCTCGGTACGTACTCCGTACTGACAGCCATCAAGCGCAAAATCTACTTCTGGGAGGGTGCATGACCACCGTCGCTCTGGACAAGATCACTCAATCGTACGGCGCGAACAACGTCGTTGCCGAACTGAACCTGACCCTTCAAGGTCCTTCAATCAACATGCTGCTCGGCCCATCGGGTTGTGGCAAGTCAACGATCCTTCGCATGATGGGCGGTGTCCGTCCTCAGAAGGTTCAGACACCCACCACGGGCCAAGTGCTGATCGACAATGTACTCTGCACCGATCAGCACGATGATGCTGTCACGGTGTTCCAGACGTACTCCAATCGCCCCGATATGACGGTCCGAGAGAACATCGAGTTCCCATTCACACTCAAGCTGTGGAAGAACAAGATCACCAAGGCCGACATCAAGACCAAGGTCGACATGATGGTCGAGGCCGTGGGGTTGCAGGACAAGCAAGCACTGTACCCGTCCGAGTTGAGCGGTGGTCAGAACCAACGGGTGGCACTCGCTCGCGCATTGGCACTGGGGCCGAAGATTCTGCTCATGGACGAGCCGTTCGGAGCACTGGATCACTTCACGCGGAAGGGCATGCAGAACTTGTTGATCAAGTTGTACAATGCACAGCCATGTCTGATTGTGATGGTGACGCACGATGTCGCGGAAGCCATCGCACTGGGCGATCGGATCATCATGATGGCTGCCAAACCTGGGCGCATCGTGTTCGATCAAGTCCACCCAGGCACCGCAATCCCAGCGACTGTGGCGCGTGAAATCTACGCGCCCAATCTCGCTCTTCAAGAACAACTCATCTCGCTGCTCTGCCCACCGGAACACAAGCAATGATCACCGAAGAACTCTTGCGCACGTGGGTTGACGTGCCATATCACGAGCATCTGGTCAAGCAGTCCCTGGACAACATGAAGACGGATGGCGAGTTGCTAGTGTACATGCGCAAGTACGCCAAGTGGAACTCGTACTTCGCGGCCGGGGTCGCACAACTCTGCGCGAACATCGCCCGTCAAGGCGAACTGTTCTTGGAACCAGGAATGCCACGCGCACTGGGCGACCGATCGCAGTTCATCGCATCGTTCTTCTTCGATGCGGCTCGCGACGAGTTCGATGACCACATCAATCGTCAACGTGATCCGCATCGGTCCATGGCACAAGCATTCCTGGCAGCGCTGGCCCGTCGTATGGAAGATGACGGTCGCCCTGCTTTCGAAGTGCTGGACAAGATCGAGAACCTGTGGATGTTGGACCTGTGCGAGAACGTGGTGCCTTCGTACGATGGCATCAAGTACCGCAAGAACTGGAACGGCTCGATCTTCTCAGGGATTGGGTATCACCTCGGTTCCGAGCTGCTCGCTGATCGCGAATTCTCGATCATCGACGCGTACATGCGTGACCAGTGGCCAGGTGTCGTGTCGTACCTGCTCCGCCACACCGAGCATGTGGCTGATGCCGATCACCGCGCATACGCATGGATCGGTGTTCACTCCGGTATAGGCGGTGCGGCGGAAGCAGATCACTTCGCGTGGGCCATCGAAGGCACGAATAAAGCGATCGAACTCGGGGTCGGCATCACTGAGGAAGAGGTGATGGATCACATTCGCCTGGGATTCGTCGAGTTCGCTCGTGATCACAGCACGTTCTTCGAACTGGTGCAAGAATGATCAAGCCCTTCAGCCCAACGGAAGTCGAGGCTTCGATCAAGAGCACAAAGCCCGATGAAGTGATCGCGGCGTTCAACGAACTGCTAGCCGAAAATTTCGGCTCGTATGGGAACTACATCACCCTTTCAAAGGACGACATCATCACGCGCATTCGGTCCAAGATTCCGAACGTGTCGCGCAATCAGATTCTCGAAGGTCATTGGCTGGACATCGAGCCCCTCTATCGTGCCGAGGGCTGGAACGTCGCGTACGAATCGCCAGATTATGGCGATTCGCATTCTGGGTACTTCACCTTCCGTCGATATCGAAGTGAACCCGATTGAGGCAGTTTCCAAACTGCAGGATCGGGTCTAAAATTCACATGTCACCTCATCAACTGACTAACTGGAGAAACTCATGGCACTGAAACCCATTCCCAAGGCGATCGGCATCGCGTTGGTCGTCGGACTCGTAGGCTTCGGCCTGACCAAGGCGCTGCCGACGCTGCACACGCCGGCCCCGCAAACCCAAGGTGATCGCACGTTCGACGTGGGCACCACCGATCTGCTGCACAAGCCGGCACCAGCCGACGAAGCGGACAACGCGTCGCAAGTCCGCGAGCAAGCCGCCCGCATCTCCCAAGCCGAACGTCAAGCGTCCGCGAATGCCAGCACCGATGCTGGTCCCACCGTCCAACGTGAGCCGACCGTTTCGAACGGTGGCCGTGGTCTCGACGCACTCATGAAGGCAGGTTCCAAGTGAAGCAACTCATCATCGCCGCTCTCGCGGTCGTCGGCTTCAACGCCATCGCAGCCCCCGTCGGCATCGCTTCTGGCAATACCACGGGCACGAACTACCCGATGGTCGAGGACATCAAGCGCACGTGCTCGACGTCGGCTTCGCCCATCTCAAACGTCATCACCGACGGCGCTCTCGCGAACATCGACAAGATTTACAGCGACAGCTCGGTGCAGTACGGCGTCATCCAGACCGACGCGCTGTACTTCATGCAGGGTCAAGACCCGAAGATGATGAAGAAGATCATGATGGTCTTCCCGTTCTTCTCGACCGATGCGCACTTGCTGGTCAAGGACAGCTCGCCAATCCGCTCGCTGGCCGACCTCGAAGGCAAGCGCGTGGTCGAAGGTCCGGATGGTTCGGGTACCTTCGTCACGGTGCAGGTCATCAAGCAGCTCACGGGCCGCAAGTGGACGCAGATTCTCGCATCGCAAGCCGATGGCTTCGACATGATCATGAACGGCAAGGCTGACGCCGAGTTCATCGTCGCCGGCAAGCCGATCGGTATGCTGAAGGCGAAGAGCGGCTTCCGCCTGATCCCGCTGAACGACCCGTCGTTCGACAACTTCAAGTTCTACACGAAGACCACGCTGAGCTCGGGCACCTACCCAGGCCAGACCACGTCGGTGCCGACCTTCAAGGTCGACAACATCCTCGCAACGTACGCGTTCGCAACGCAGTACCAGAAGGAAATCGGCGACCTGATCGGCTGCATCACCAAGAACCTCGGCACCCTCCAAACTTCGGGCCATCCGAAGTGGAAGGACGTCGATCCGCTCGACATCGATCGCATCCAGTGGGCCATCCATCCGGCCGCCCTGAAGGCGATCAAGGCCGAATCCAAGCGCAAGTAACATGGACCGACTCCAACTTGAAGACCTCCACATCTCAGCGATGTACTGGATGGTCGAATACATGGGGTCGGCACCTGATCAAAGAAGCTTGGTACGAGTCGTTGGAACCAACGGCCCGGGTGGTTGGAAGATTATCAAGGAGCTGTACTCCGATGATGAGCTTCCAATCGGCCGCTATCAGAACTGCTACACGTACTTCGAGAACATCGATCCGAAGTTGCCAGCGTTCATGATCAAGTCCAAGCTTCTGGAAATCGACCGACTCAAGCAACAGATCGCCGTCCTGAAATTCTTCTGATGACAACCTCCGCCTTCCACAGCTCCACGTATCTCGAGACCGTCAAGAGGACGTGGAGCAAGACCATTGAGCTCGCAAAAGCTGGCGGAGCGAATGCGATTCAGCTCGAGGCTTTGGAAGACCTCAGCATCTCCGAATTTGGGTACAGCTCGAACAATCGCCTCAAGTACATGTGGCAGTTCTCGATGGATCGCGATGGTGACGTGATCTTGAAGTTCCGCGCACCGTTCGAAATCGACAAGCTCACCGGCAATTTCAACCAGCACGCGGCTGCTGTGGACATCATCATCGATCACGCGGGCATCATCACGCACGTGAACCTCGAGTCCAACGACCAAGTAGTGTACAACCCACGTGGTGCGATGAACAACACCGAGCCGCCAGTCTGGATTTTCGACAACAAGTTCATCAAGCCCTTCACGAAGTCCGCCATCTCGGTCTTTCGTCTTGAAGGCCTGAATACCGAAGGTCTTTGGTGCGAGGACACGAACAGCCCGTTCGTTCCGTTCATCAAGGAAGTGATGCTGCTCGAGTTTCTGAGCGAGACCGAAGCGGTGGGCCGCATGTACGGTGAGCTTCTGTTCCTGAAGGAAGTTCATCGCGACTTGGTCGATGGGAGTAGGATTTACTCATGCCATCGTCTGTCACGGCTCCAGAAGCTTCGACTGCATACGTGCCAGTTGCTCGACCGACCGGTCGACACCAAGGGTTTTGACTCGCACTTTCGTTGCTACACGATGGTGAGCGAGTTTTGGAGCAAGCTACGGGAGTGATGACCCGTGGTGAATGGGAGGAGTGTAACAGGGGCTCTCCAGCCGTTACACTTCTCCTATTCCTTTTTCTCGGGATCATGTTATAGTTCACCTATGAGTACGGAGAACAACATGACGCTGATGACCAAGAACGAGTTCCTGCAGTACGCCCAAGAGATGATCTACGGCGAAGGCAGCGAGTGCTTGTACGAGCGCAAAGCGGAAATCCAGAACGAAATCAACATGTTCGGTGACTCGGGTCCCGGCACGATGTACCATCTTCAAATCGCGGTGAACGAGTACAACGGCATGGTCCGTCAGTTCAACCGCATGACCGGTTCGGATGTCAAGCCGATGTCCATGCCGTACTACAACTCGTCGCGTTACGAGCACGACGAAGAACAAGGATGCTTCTGATGAGCAAAGACTGGCCAGATACCGCGGTTCCTCTCAAGCGCAGCGCTGCCGACTACGCCGCCATGCACGCACAGAACACGAAGCCCATGACCCAACTCGCCCAAATGACGATCCTTGCGCAAACGGCCGCCGCCGCACTCACGCTGGTCACGCAGCTCCGCGATCTGGGATGCTCCACCGCGACTCTCTCGCTGGACACCTCGCTGCGGTTCCGGATGCGCGAGGATTCGAACGACTTCGCCCTCGACCAATCCGTGAATGCCGAGTCATCGGAATGGGAATTCGAGGACTTCGTGAAAGTGATTCGCGTCGAAGTCGAGAACCGGGAACGGAAGATCGCCGCGATCAAGGCCATGCAAGACGCTCTCAAGTTCATTCCGAAGGAGGTCCTGAGGACGATGTCCGAAACCCAGAACCTGTCCGTGTACCTCGCGCAAGCGATGCTGACTCGAAACTGAACCCGAAAAGCGCAGTGTACGCGAACCCGGTCCAGAGTTAAGATGACCCATCTTTGTTAGACCAAGATTCACACTTTACTAGGAGCAGTCAAATGTCGAAAGTTCTCTACGTGTCAAGCCCCGTGCAAGCGGCGCTGATGACCGAAATCTTCATCCCCGAGCTGATGGACGGCTTCTGGAAGAACCATCGTCCGCAAGGTCATGGCGAAGTGTGGCGCGACGTTCAAGTTGGCGTGGCGACGGCCGACGGCCAACTCGGCCCGTCCGGTTTCGATGCCCCGCGGAACTACAACTTCCTGAACCTCGACTTCGCACTGCCGAACGAAGCACGTCTCGTCGCGGTGGCACAAGCCGTCAAGCCGAACTCGACGTTCAAGTCGGTCAAGAAGGAACTGATCGAACTCGGTCGCATCGTCGGTGCTCGTCTGCCGACTCGTGATGCCACCCCGACCAAGCTCTTCCGTGGCAACCACAAGGAAGGTACGGTGACGGTGTCGTCGGCCAAGGCACGTCAAGCTTCCGGCTCGATGGTGACGGCCGCGGTCGCACCGGTGAAAGCACCTTCGGTCAAGAAGCCGACCGTGAAGAAGACGGTCACCAAGGCCCAAGCCCAAGCGGCCGATGACGCAGCACGCGGTGTCACGGTGATCAAGACCGCAGCGGGTGCCACGGTTCGCCGTGTGCCAGTCCCGACGGCTCAAGAAAGCTGATCGCCCCGAGGGCTTCGGCCCTCGCTTTTTCAACTGGAGATTTGAAATGATTCGCCCGATTCTCATCGTCCTTCTGTTGTCGCTGCTCATCGGCTTCGGCTACAAAGGCTTCATGCATCTGAACCCCAACGAAAAGACCCGCGTCACCACTGGCATCGGCTTCTGGGCACTGGTCGTCGCGGTCGCCATTCTCGTGATGTTCGCCCTGTCCGTCTTGTTCTGATCTACCCTCATCAACTGGAGATTCACATGCGTATCCTCGTCATCGGCGCTTCGCTCGCCATCATCACCGCCCTGTCGGCCTGCACCCGTATCGAAACGGGCGAAGTCGGCCTCCGCCAGAACTACAACAAGACCATCGAGCCCACCGAACTGCAGCCCGGCTCGCTGAACCAGACCTTCATCGGCGACGTGCTGACGTTCAAGGTCCAGGAAGTCGGCGTCGAAGCCAACGACCTGCATCCCCAAGCGAGCGACAACTCGACGCTGAAGGACTTCGACGTCACCGCGATCTACTCCATCAAGCCGTCCGCCGTGTCGGAAATCTGGACCACGAAGAACCGTGGGTTCCACACCATCGACCACGATCACCACGACGAAATCCTGCTCATGAACCAGTACGTGGCGCAGGTCCTGAAGAACGCGTCGTACAAGGCCGTCCGTCCGTTCCCAGCCCTCCAGCTGAACGACAACCGCACCAAGATCGAAGAATCGATCAAGATGCACATGATCCAGACGCTGGCTGAAGAGCACCTCGACGGTTCGATCCTGATCGGCCAAATCCAAGTGCGCACCATGCTGCCGGCCGACACCATCATCGACTCCGCGAATGCGCTGGTCCGTGCCACCAACGAGCTGAACACGAAGACCATCGAAGTTCAGACCGCCGGCAAGGAAGCCGAACGGATCAATGCGCTGAACGCCAACCCCAAGGCGATCGAGTACATGAACGCGCAGTCCCTCGCCATGATCGCCCAAGGCGTCCGTGACGGCAAGGTCCACTCCGTCGTGGTCCCAGTCGACTTCAAGGGTCTGGTCTCCGTCTCCTCGGGACCTGCCGGAAAGTAAGGCAGTCCGTACCACTGACCGGACCTCGACGTGAGGTCCGGTTGCTTTATCTACTTGAGGATGATGAGTTCAACACCATGGACCTGCAAACCATCTCGGACAACCTGTCGTGGAAGATCGAATGCAAGCTCGAGACACTCGGCAACCTAAAAGGTCTGGCAACTCGATATTCGAATGAAGAACGCAAGGCAGCCGAACTCGTGATTGGAATTCTCGAGGAGTTTATCGGTGATCTTCGCAGGCTTCGGGCTGACGTGAACCTGGTCCTCCGTTCATCGAAACCGGAAACCGACGCCGAGTTACGATAAATACCATCAGCAAGACGAAAGACGTCAAGCTATCAACAGTCAACCGGAGAGTCCGAATGACATCAAAGACAGACGTGACCGTTTACATCGGTCGCTTTACACCGTTCCATCTAGGTCACGCACACGTGCTTGAGCAAGCGCTCGCAACGTCGAAGCTCGTGATCATGTTGCTCGGTTCGAGTGGTTACGCCCGCTCCCTCAAGAATCCATTCACGTTCGACGAACGCAAGTCGATGATCAACGCGTGGTTGTCCGCTCACCCTGAGCTGCGCAGCTTCGGTCGGCTGGTCATCCTTCCGCTGCGCGATCACCCGTACAACGACGCACTGTGGATCAAGTCCGTGCAGTCGCTGGTCAAGGACACGGTCCAAACGGTGGCGATCAAGAACAACGAAATCTACACCAAGATTCGACTCACTGGCTCGGACCGCGACGAAAGCACGTGGTACCTGAGCGCCTTCCCGCAATGGGAAATCGGTCTGATGCCCGAGTTCAGCCGCCCGCCCGACTTCAAGGTCAGCGCAACCAGCGTTCGTGAAATTCTGTTCGGAGACTTTTCGAACAACACGACGGATGCAGCCGCTCTGCTCCAGAAGGTGCCACCAACCACGGCAGCATTCCTGCTCGAGTGGATGGAAACCGAGGAGTGCTTCAACCTGCGCATGGAAGCACAGCACATTCGCAAGTACAAGAAGGCCTGGGAAGCGGCACCATACGCGCCAACCTTCCTCACCACCGACGCAGTCGTGATTCAATCGGGCCATGTGCTCGTGGTCGAACGCGGTGCATTCCCAGGCAAGGGTCTCTGGGCCCTTCCAGGCGGCTTCCTGGACCAGAAGGAATTGCTGGTGAATGGTGCAGTTCGTGAACTCATGGAGGAGACTGGCATCAGCCTCGCTGAAGGCAAGCGCTCCAAGGAACTCACCAAGGCCATGTTGCGCGGCTCGATCAAGACCAAGGAAATCTTCGATCGTCCTGATCGCAGTCTTCGTGGTCGCACCGTGACTGTCGCATACCTCTTCAAGCTCGATGACACCAAGCCACTGCCAAAGGTGAAGGGACAAAATGTCCCACTGCACGAAAGTGGCGGTGCAATCATCGTCGAAACGGCCAAGGCGTTCTGGGTTCCAATCAACGAAGCCTTGGAGCGAACAAGCATGTGGTTCGAAGATCACGTGCACATTCTCGAAACCATGGTTGGAATGATCAAGGACTGACATGAACGACATTCAAGAAAAGCAGCGTAGAGAAGAATGGAAGAGAACACTGGCCGCGTTGGACGCCAGAACTGCACAAGGCATTCCGCCAACCGCAGTTCGAACACCCACAGGCGGGTACCAACAAGCGAACTCGGCAGAGGACGCATTTTTCATCAGCCGGGGTCGTGGTGACCTCGCATCGGGCAACTACTAAGGAGAACTTATGATGAACAACATGATGGCAAACTTCGGCGCGGACAAGTTCATGGAACGCATGTTCCGCAAGGCAGACGGCGTGGTCTGGGACCTGATGACCGGCAAGGTCGGCATCAAGACCAAGGACGGTTCGATCGCAACGCTGGCCGGCTCGGGTGATGACGCCCAAGTCGAAATCAACCTGATGGACCAGTTCGGCATGGAAATCCCTGCGTTCGCGCAGAACACCCCAATCGCCGCGGTCAACATCGGCGACGTGATCTACTTCGGTGCCACCGAAAAGCCGGGCTGGGTCGTGGAACGTCGTTACGGCGTCAAGCCAACGGGCAGCTCCACTCCGGCCAAGAAGACGACGAAGGCAGCGATCGACGACACCATCGATCCGGCATCCATCGACACCACGAACGTGCAGTTCACGCTCATGAAGGTCGACGGCCAACGCACGACGTGGAAGCCGCCGAAGGTCACGATGCTCGGCATGGGTGACAACGGCGTGATGGTCCTCCGTTCGCTGATGACCATGCTCCCAGGCGGTTCCGCTGGTCTGCAAGGCATGCAGAACATGATGATGCCCATGATGATGATGGGTGGTGGCGACATGGACTTCGAGAAGATCATGCCGCTGATGCTGATGGGCGGCATGCAGAGCACTGCAGTCACGAACGCTGACGGCAGCGTCGTGGCGCAGAACCCAATGGCACAGATGCTGCCAATGATGATGATGATGCAGATGATGAAGGGTGAGAAGTCGCCATTCGCATCGAGCGGCTCGACGCAGAAGAAGCTCGGAGGCAACGGTCCTTTTTTCAAGGACTGACCGATGATGCAAGCGGTCGGTACTTCGCGGGTCTCCGTGAATTAACGATCGCCCAAGAGTCCACACTGTCGTCGGTCACTGTCGTGGGGATGAGGTTCTATCCAGACGCGTACGATCGGTTGCTCAAGCAATCGCGTCTTGCCGCGGATGAACAGACCTTGTTCTTGGTACAGGAAGTCGACAACGAGAACGACGTCAACGCTGTCATGCTGCATGACGGACAGAAGAAAATCGGCAGCATCTCCGCTGCCGAAGCTCCAAAAATCCGCATGCTGCTTGAGAACACGAACGATGTGATCGTCTGTTCGATGGCATATGTTCCGAAACGAGAAGAACAAGAGTTTCGGTTTAGAGGGTCAGTGAAGGTCCATGGTCGATTCATCGTCCACGAACGTCTGGCTCGCAAATTCTCGGACCAAATGGTCCTGAAAGGAAGGTAATCATGGGTAACTCACGCTGGGACGCAAACGACTATCAGTCGTACGCCCGTACAACGAACTACGTGCACAAGTCGCGCGACGAAGTCTTCTCGCACAACGTCGACACCAAGCTCGATCCACGCAACGTCAAGGTCGGCAAGGGTGAACGTGTCGGTCTCCAACTGCGCGAATCGATCATCAGCGACGCGAATCCGAACCCGACGCCGATCATCCTCGGCCTGGACGTCACGGGCTCCATGGGTGCGGTGGCCGAGCAGATCGCCAAGACCGAACTGCCGAAGTTGATGACCGAAATCCACAGCACTGGCGTGGTCACCGATCCGCACATCATGTTCATGGCGATCGACGACGTCTTCGCTCAAGGACACGGCGCGCTGCAAGTCTCGTACTTCGAACCTGACCTGCGCATCGTCGAACAGCTTCGCAAAATGTGGCTGGTCGGCAACGGTGGTGGCAACGGCTCCGAGTCCTACGACCTGGCCTGGTACTTCGCTGGTCGATACACGTACCTCGAAGGATACGAAAAGCAAGGTCGTCCTGGCTTCGTGTTCACGTTCGGTGACGAACCAGCGCCGTTCCAATCGGTGACCAAGGAAGACCTGAGGACCATCTTCGGCCCTGGTGACTACGAGAACACCACGCCGGCTGCGAGCCTCAAGTCCGCTCAAGGCAAGTTCCAAGTGTTCCACATCGTGGTCGAGCACGGTGGCAGCGGTCGTGCAGTTCGCGAAAGCTGGACCAAGATGCTCGGGAACAACGCGCTCTTCGTGCGTGACACTTCCAAGCTCACTGACGTCGTGATCGCCACGATGGCCATCGCGAACGGCGCCGACATCAACGAAGTGATCAACGCTTCGAAGTGCAAGGCCGAGCTGACGTACGCGTTCAGCAACAGCTTGAAGGGCTGAAATCATGCATGACGGTTACGTGGTAATCGGTTCCAATTTCGGTGATGAAGGCAAAGGCCTGATCACCGATCACCTGGCTCGACGCTTCGCCAAGAACAATCCACTCGTGGTTCGGTTCAACGGCGGATCGCAGGCAGGTCATACGGTTGTGGACCAAGAATCAGATAGCCGTCATGTGTTCGGTTCCTTCAGTGCTGGCTCCTTCGCGGGTGCTGACACCTATCTGGGTGCGAGATTCATCTTCAACCCCGGCATTATGGCCACCGAGCTTGAAAAGTTTAGTGGCCAGAAGCCCCAAATCTACGTCAATCCGAAAGCGATCGTCACCACGTTCTACGACATGGCGATCAATTCGTTGGTTGAACTCTCACGCGGTCGTGACAAGCACGGATCGTGCGGAATGGGCATCAATGAGACCGTGACCCGGTCTGCGTTTGACGAGTTCCGCATCACAGCCGAAGACCTGCATTACACGATGCGCGTGATCGACAAGCTCGACGCGATCCACGATGTGTGGGTCCCACGACGCCTCCAAGAATTGAACCTGCTGGACTTTCTTGAAAGTCGCGGTCATTCTGGCATGGTGCAAGGTCGGATAAAAATGTACAAGGCGATCCTCAGTCTTCACACGAAGGTCGACCATCAAGTCGCCGCGCGCAAGATGACGAACGACGCACTTGACAATGTGTCAGTCGTGATTCCGAAGCTCGTACCAGAACGAGTCGTGATCTTCGAAGGCGCTCAAGGTCTGCGACTCGACGAACACTTGGGCGAGTTCCCGCACGTCACACGTTCCATGACTGGTTTGCCGTACGCATTGCTCGACGCAGTGGACCTTGGCATCAAGAACATCACGCCAGTGTATGTGACCCGTGCGTACGTCACACGGCACGGTGCTGGCCCGTTGGAGCGCGAAGGCGAAGACTTCGGCGGCGAGATGCTCGACATGACCAATGTGCACAACCAATGGCAAGGCACCATCCGCACGGCGCCACTGGAAATCATGACCTTGCGCTCGTACATTCGCGAGGATATGGTGCGTGCGTTGGTCATTGCGCAAGCACTTGACATCACCATCCTGCCCGAAACCCTGAGCATCACGTGCCTCGACCAGTTCGAGAAGAATGTGACGGTGTACCACGGTAGCGTGAAGTACCAGATTCCACGCGAGGACTTCGCTGAATGGGTCTGCGATCGCATCACCATGAACCCGTTTTTGGTCTCGTACGGCGCAACATCGTCACACGTCAGAAACGTATAATCACTCACCAGCAGCGAAAGACGCTGCTCTCACAAACCATCGCAAGGAGCTTACGATGAATCTGCAATACAACCCCATTCTGGCTGTCGACAGCTACAAGTTCTCGCACGCATTCGCGTACCCCGACGACGTCGAGGGCATCGGCAAGGCGACGGGCATGTTCTCGTACATCGAGGCCCGCACCAACGGTCGCGACATCATGATTCCCTTCGGCCTCGGCATGTGGCTGCAGAAGTACATGACCACGCAGATCACTCCCGAGATGATCGACGAAGCCGAACAGTTCGCGTACAAGCACGGCGAGCCGTTCAAGCGCGAATGCTGGGAGAAGGTCATCTCCAAGTACAACGGGTACCTGCCGATCACGATCCGCGCCGTTCCCGAAGGCACTCCAGTTCCGAGCGGCAATGCCATCGTCACCGTGCGCTGCGCGGACGAAGACCTGTTCTGGCTGTGCAGCTACATCGAGACCTCGATCCTTCGCGCAGTGTGGTACGGCACCACCATCGCCTCGATGGACTTCGACATCAAGGCCGAAATCAAGCGCTTCTACGACATCAGCGGCGCGGACATGAGCCTCCTGCCCTTCGCCCTGCACGACTTCGGCGGTCGCGGTGTCACGGCGCCCGAACAAGCTGAAATCGGCGGTGCTGCTCACCTCGTGAACTTCATGGGCAGCGACACGGTCGAAGGCGTTCGTGCTGCGAACTTCTACTACAAGAACGAGATGGCCGCGTTCTCGGTGCCAGCCACCGAACACAGCGTCGAATGCTCGTTCGGCAAGTCGCCGGCCGAGGAAATCGAGTACCTCAAGCATGTCATCACCAAGCTCGGCCGAAAGGGTGGCATCGTCTCGATCGTGATCGACGGGTACGACGTCTACCGTGCAGCCAAGGCGCTGTGCATCGAACTGCACGACCTGATCGTCGAATCCGGTGCCAAGGTCGTGTTCCGCCCCGACTCCGGCGACATGATGGAAATCATTCCAAAGTTGCTTCGTCTCCAAGAGAAGTACTTCGGTTCGGTTCGCAATGCCAAGGGCTTCCTGAAGATCAACAACGTGGGCATCATCCAAGGTGACGGCGTCGATCACATGGCCATCAAGACCGTGCTCGGCAACATCGTCGCGATGGGCTTCAGTGCTGACAACGTCGTGTTCGGCAGCGGTGGTGCTCTGCTCCAGAAGGTCAATCGCGACACGTACAAGTTCGCGATGAAGGCCGCCGCCATCCGCCTCCGTCGGCCGGCTCAAGACCCAATCTACACGGGCGAGAAGGAAGAGAAGTGGGTCGGCATCGCCAAGGACCCGATCACCGACCCAGGCAAGAAGTCCAAGGAAGGCATCCTCACCCTGGTGCGCGTCAAGGCAACTGGCGAGCTGAAGACCCTGCGCCTGGACCACGAAGTTCCGGACTGGTCCAAGGTCGATGACGCGATGGTCACGGTGTACGAAAACGGCGTGATCAGCAACCTGTCGACTCTGGACGAGATTCGCGCTCGTTGCGCAATCTGACATCATGGTCGAAGCGCTGATCACGTTGGTCTGCGTCGGGCTGGGAGCTCTCCTTGGAGATGCTATCCCAGCCCATCCTCACCCGTACATTGGAGCCATGATCGGCTTCTTGTTCGGGATTTTCGCTTGTCTTGGCACGTCGGATTATGTCGGCAAACTGATAGAATCTGCGTTTCACGACTGATGGCCTTCACTCGATCAACTGACCGGAATGTGCAAACGTTCGCTACTCTTGACGAGTGGCGTGACCTTGGATACGCTCCGATTCCGGGCGCCCAACCTCGCGACGTCAAGGACACTCCACACTATTTCGAGTCCATGGTCGTGAAGATCGACGGATCCGAAGATCACCTGATTCAAGATGGCCGCGTGGTCCAATAAACATCCCAACGGGTACGAAGTCACGAGCCGAGGAGACAAGCGCTTCTCGGCTTTCTTCGCTCGTCTGAACGATGGTCGCTCCATTGAGGAAGCGTACCAACTCGATGTCAAGGGCTGGCGTGCGGTCACGAACGACTACAAGGAAGTCAAAGGCAACCATGCCTTCAACGGCATTTCACGTGACGAGCAATTCGCTGGTTTTGTGGCGTTGTGGAAGCAGTGGGCCGAAGAAAATCCTGACCTGATAGAGGAACTTGAAGTCCTCGCCAAAGGCAAAGTGCTGACCGACATGTTCAGCACTGGCATCATCAATCAAGCGCATGCGCTCTCCATCATCCTCACCGAACGTGAGGAAGCGCGGCGTTCACCTTTCGGATTCTGACATGATGAACAGACCACGTGAAAGCACCATCACCACCGAGATGAACATGGAGGAGATGAAGGAAATGATCAAGCGCCATCTCGGGCTTGAGACCCTCGACATGAAGATTGAGTTCAAGCGCGGGTACGTGGGTGGTGACGTCAAGAACACCGGCATTGAAATCACTTACAAGGCAATGGTATGAACCAAGCGGAAATCATCAAGAAGTACGAGTCACTGACGTTCAGCAACGACTCCATCTCTGATTGGGAATGGGTCGAACAGGAACGTACAGCGCGCTTCGCACCATTCACGCACCTGTTCAGGGAGCGCTGTGAAGTCTCCATCGGTCCTGGCTGGTGGGATGCGTTCAGCGAGCTGTGCCGGGAAATCGACCTGATTCTTCAGGTCGCAGGCGACGGCTGGAAGTGGCGCTTCGTTCAAGTCAAGGAAAAGTTCGGCGGCATCCGTGCGTACGGTTCGCTGTACCTTCCGTCAAACAACCCGCATGTGAACTCGTTCGATGAAGAAGAATGGCTCGCAAGTGGCAACGTGAGCCCACCACCTTCGTTGTGGGAGGAATGTCGTGCTGCGATCAATCGCTGCGAGGAGAAGGCTTCTCAGTCGTGCGAAATCTGCGGTGAGCCAGGCAGCACCAAGGGCTCGATGAACTGGATCAAGTGCCTCTGTGGCACCCATCGGACCATGCAGAACGCCCGAGATGAATCCCGCGATCGCCGCTGAGGAACTCTACACCTCACTGAATCGGGTGAATCTCGACCTCACGGTTGAGGTAGTCCCGGTTGAAAATGTCGAGCTGAAGTTGAAGCAAGGCCCGACGGATTCCAATGCTTTCTGGCGTGTTGTCGGTCATCGGAGTGTCTACCACGACCACCAAGGCCAAGTTCACTTCGTTTGAGAACGGTGGGATCGACGCGCGACAAACTCCGTTCGCGACACGTGGCAGTTCTGGTGAGAGTCGAGGGAGGTTCGTCTCGTTCAACGAGCCGCAAGTGATGATGCCGCTCTTGGCCGAGTCAGAATTGCGGAGCGACTGATGGCTCATTTGGTTGAGCTCGGCACTTGAGTATCCGCGACCAGACAGTTGGAGTGCAGCGTAGTTCTTCATCGCTACATCGACCTCTGGGGTCTTGGCTCCGTACCACACGACCGGATTCTCTTGCTTCTCGTAGTTCAACTTGGCAACCCACGCACCTAGAACGTGCGGCTGCGTTAGCAGTTCTTTCTTGATGTTCGCCACTGAGCGAGGTGAGATTTTGTTGTTCGGCCCTGGAAGAGAAGCCAGGATCGGTGGTCTCAGGTCGACAGTTCGTGCGCGAAACTGAAGCAGCTCGTAAACTCCGACGACACCCAGGGCAATACCGGCACAGAGCGCCCAGATAGTGAACGTCGATACGCGCTTGTTATCCATTGTCCCTTATTTACGATCGTTACAACATGAAGTGCGCGACTGGGGTATACTGGGCATACTTTCAATGGAGTCGATCATGATCCGTCCTTATCACAACCCGAGAGTCGAAGGTTCGAATACCGAGTTTGCACAGGAAGAAGCGTCGTCCTTCGCCGAACTGTGCGAAATCGAGCAGAACCCATTGACCGCACTGGAAATCATCGGCGCGTACAGCAAGTTCCTGCATCGATCCATCGTCCTGTGCTGGGGTTCGCCTGAACTGCAGACCCGGATGCGAGAGGTTCTGATGGGAATCGGTCATGAACCGCTGCCACGTGGCGTCGCGCAAGCCCTGATGGTCATCTCCAACGATCACGCAACCAAATTCAACCTGTGATGTGGCATACTGAAGCTCAACGATACTCGATCGCGCTGTCACAGACCTTCAAGAAAGCAGAAGCCGCTTATCGGAAGGAACGCGGTCTGAACCCATCCTTCCCATGGTCGGACTGGGGCGATCGCCCCAGAGCGTGTGCGATCTGGACGCCAAAGGAACTCACTGCTCTCGGAGACGTACTCGTCGGGATGACGATGACGAACAACGGACAGAAACTCGGCATCGCGCACCTGTGCGAGTTGGCATGGAATCATGGCCGATCCGTGAACGGCGTGTACGAGAAGTGTCGGGCCGTGTATGGCAAGCAGTTCTGGACGCTGTTTAACGGCAAGGAGTTCAACTAAATACAGCTCACGCTTACCGGAACCAGAACATGAAGCTCTCCGAAATCAAGACGTTCGAAATCTATCACTCAGACCCGGGTGAAGACGAATACTACGCCCGTCAGGACGCAATGGCTGACGCGGCAATGGACAACGTCCCCGGCGCACTGCATCTCACGTACGACGGCATTCAGCCCGATGATTCGTACTACGACGACATGGAAGTGAACGTCGAGTTCGATGGTGAGGAAGACGATTACTTCGACCACGAGTTCGGTCGTGAAGACATCAAGGGCGCGGTGTGGTACGAGGCAATCACGCTTCGCAAGCCATGCAAGCAGTACGACGCCGAAACCGACAAGGTCATCAAGGAATGGCCAAAGGGAACGGACATTACCAAAATGCCAGGATGGTCCGAGTCTGACGACAAGTACTTCCAGGAACAAGTTGAGGAACACCTGTCATGAAACTCTCAGAAGTAAAGCCGGCTGCAGAAGCCTTCAGTCTCAAAGACCTCGGTGATGCTCTCGAAGAGCATGGTGCCGAAGTTTCGTTCAGCGATTTTGAAGATGCCGATTCGGACTCGATGACCGGGTCGTTCACCTCCATGGGCAGTGGTGCGGGTGGCGACATCAAGATCACACTGGCCGGGAAGATGCTCAAGGTCGAAGTACGCGGCACTGACGATGACGAGTCGGAAGACGACTGGTCAGTTCCTTTCAAAGGTCGCTCCGCTAAGGACGTCGCCGAAGACATTGATGCCCTGGTCGGCCGCTTCTCGCATGACCACATGGAAGATGACATGGACGACATGGGTATGGACGAGGACGACTGATGAAAGTCTCTGAACTTTTCGAAAGCGGTCTCAAGAATTTTGATCCGACACCAGATCAGAATCGAGCGCTTGAGAACGAAATCGGCGACAAGGTCGGCTTCGACGTTGAAGTCGACTCCGTTCACGATCTTGGCAACGGAAAGTTCAAGGCGTTCTACACGTACGACGATCCAAAGACCTCGAAGGCCGTGCACAAGTCAATGAGTTTCTCTGGTTCGTTCAAGAAGTCTGCCATTGAGGACTTCATGATGGAAGCCAAAGATGACATGGTAAAGCCACACAATTACAGCGTCAAGATTTTGTCCAAGGGCAAGGACAAGAATTGGCCAGCTCTCAAGGGCGAGATTTACGAGAAGGACGTGATGATCGGCACGTTCAGCCGTGGTGCAGTACGGGATCACTACGTACCTCCAATCGAGTCCAAGTTCCGTTCGTCTGGCGCCAAGTCTCGATTTGAAGACTTCGCAGACAGTCTGTCGATTGCCGAAACAATCGAGGCATTGCTGCCAAATAAGTAAACCCGATATGCTCATTGGTGTTCTAATACTCCAATGAGCCCTATCAACGACATCAACTTTCTGCGAGCCGTGCAAGGCAAGCCGGCACTGAGCGAATCAGAACTCAAACGAATCGCGCCTCTTCTCGAAGTGCTACACGTTCGTAAAGCTGGGTTGAAACCCAACCAGAATAAAGCAGGACCATCCGTCCTGCATTTGCTAGAATAGAAGAATACTGCGCAAGCAGTGATTATCGTAATTCGGACTGATTCAATGGGTTCTGGACGCGGGTTCGATTCCCGCCAGGTCCACCACTCAGCACACAGGATAGACGAAGATGAGGAGTCAGATCGCGACTCTCTTCTACTTCGAGACAGGTCCCTCTGACGGACTTTCTGTGTTCTGAGTAATGGGCCTGACATGGTCTCGACAGGGCAACGGAGATGATGGACGCGATACGTCAGGCGATCGACGTAAATGAAGCAAAACGCTAAGTGCAAACGAAGCATCCTACAGGATGGCCGCCTAATCAGCGAGCCCCTGCGTGGCTAACCACCATGTCAAAGAACGGTGAGGATAGAGGGTTGATGATGTCTTCGGACTGAATCCTCTTGAGCTCCGCAACGGGAACCTTCGGGTTCCTTTGTTGTTTCTGCAACGACCTTAATACGGTAGAATTGGCATACGGTCGTTGTAAAGGAAGTTCCCGTGGACGTGTCTTCTATCCTCGTTAGCGTCGCTCTCGCACTGGGAGTCGTGCCTGAACCTCCAGCCAGCGCCCCTATTCCCGGCATTCCCAAGTGGGTTACGGTGGGCGAAGGACCGAACACAATCTTTGAGGTATTGACCGAGTCGTACACCGTCGACCTCGATACGGCAAGCGCGTTCTTCGTCATGCGGACCACGTACAAGAAGGAAATCACGCCAGCAGGGAAGCACATCAAGTTCGTGGTGGAACCAACAACGGTGCTGTGCGAGTCAAGGACCATGGTCACGAACTCGTACACCGCTTACGACCCAGACATGAAGCCCGTGAACACATCCATTCGAGCCAAGGTGTACGCAGACCCGGGCCTTCGCGGAACCACGATCACCGAACTCATTCGCTTCGCGTGCGGTCTGACGTACCAACAGGACTTGGACATGCAGAAACCTGTCACACCCGGGACCGTTACATTTCATCCCAACACGTAACCCAGGATTCATGCTAGAATCCTCATATGACCACGCAAGCTCTTCAAGAACATCGCCAAAAGCACATCGAGTTCATTCGTCGGTCGACGAAGGACCCGGCTCTCGCGGCCAAGAAGATCGCGGATTACCGCAAGGCGTGCTACCAACGGAAAATGGGTTTCAAGGAATTCGAATGAACATGGCCGAAGAACTGATCGAGATGCTGAAGGCGATGACCACGATGGACTACGGCTCGCTGCCGAACGTCAAATTCATCGGGCTCTTCCGTAAGGAACTGCTGGCTCAAGGTTTCGAAGTCGGCCCGGCCGAAGCGATCGCCTCTTCGATCGACATCGAACTGCCCGTCGGCTCCGTGACGAACGAGCACATCGAGCAGATGGCCGAGCAGATGGCCATTCTGGTCAGGAATCTTCGCGAAGAACTGTACGCGCAAGGTTTCATGAACCCAACCCCTGCGCTGCTCAAGATGGCAGACAAG
>JAOYMO020003290.1:0-16452 GCA_025802455.2 Iodosphaeria phyllophila | reverse complement strand
ACTGATCTACTAGCTTGGTTTTCTTTATTCTCCTCATTTACTCTGTACATCTCAACTTTAAACGGTCTGAACTACGGTGTATGTTCTGCACAGCCAAATGCATCAGTGAGCCACATTGCCGTTTGAGTCCCAGCTGCTTGGGAAGATCTACGTGGAAGAAGCTTAGTAGATCACTGAGGTGTGGGCTTGGTTCGGACAGATGACATTGTCCTTGATTTTCTTAGCTCCTGCTATTCACCCTTACGAATTTGCTCTCCCAGTTGAGCGATGATGGCTCTCTTCAAGTCATTTGCCCAGGTACATCTTCGGGGCGTTCGCTATTCCTGATTCTGAACTGATACCCAGCCCCAGTGTTATTGTTTCCGGCATGTTCTGTCTGCTATCAACGGTCTTCGAGGGTGTCAGTCTCGACCTCTATCCAGCGCAGCCGGCCTGCTTTACTTCGCAATCCCCGGATGTAAATCTCAACAGTCTTCGCCTCGTCTCTCCACTCTCTAAGCATGGTTTCCTCCGACGTGTCGGTCGCGATGTAACCGGAGCAAAGCCGCAGCTCACGAATCTTCCCCCAATCAGTGGCCCAGTCTATGTAATCAACCCCTAAATCGCCATCAATTTGCTTTCTTAAGGACCGAAACCAAGAGTGGCATCCCGTCAAATCAAGATACTCCAAGCCGTATAAATCTTTGCTCAATTTCTTCAAAAGGAGAACAGCCTCAGACCAATCATCATCAAGCACGTGACTATAAACGTTCGTGCTAGAATAGTTGATTGTCTGGCCGGTTTCAGATATTACTTTTGCAAACTTGGCATTCGGTGTTAGCGAGGGGGCGGACCAACCCGAAAGATTGAGATGGGTCAACTTGTGAAGGTTTGGTGCCATGGCGAGGAGCTGCTTCCAGGATACCATGTGGCTAAATTCGGGGGTAATGGCTAGCGATAATTGCGTCAGGTTTGGCAGAAGACATCTTGGAGCTGCTATCTGTTCAGGAGTTTCCCACGACTCTTGAACCACCTCGCTTATGTCATCACGCGGAAACAGACAATTGCTCAAGGTCTTTATAGAGATGAATTTCCCAACAGAGCCCGTCAGGTCCAAATGAAGCAGATCTTCGTTCATCTTGATAAGGTCTGGCGGAGTCAGGTCGTACTCGATTAGTTCTGCGTCGGATGGGCCAGCAAGGACCAGCTTTAAATCCGCGACAGGCAGCCCAGAGTCACACGTACTCGATACGTAATATAACAGCGACATTCTCAGACTGCTAGGCAAGGTGTGGAGATAGAAACGATTCCATTCTCGTTGTCTCGGCCAGCCTTCCACAAGACATCGCAAGGTCCAGTCTAGTAAACTTGCCTCGCTGGGCAAATTCAGACCTGGCAAAGGCCATGATTTGAGGCGCCCGGTATTGTTCGGATCCTGGCTACTCGAGGTTCCTCGTGGTTGCGATGGTGTAAGCCACGATCTGGGTGGTGGCGGACCTGGCGGTCCATGGAGAGCCAGAGTCCGTCGGGGCAGTCTTCGAGGTGCTGGTGGTTCAGTCTCTGGTATTTGGAATATGCGCCGTAGGGTAGGCGGAAGGCTTGGTACCGGTAGGGTACTGGCGCTCGATGAAGTTGAACTCAAACTAGTCCGTCGCATGGAAGCGAGGATCTCGTTGACGGAACGTTGTCCATGATACCCTGTCCTGCGGGTAAGTTGGGATACTACTAGATTATAGCCAAATTTTGCATAGTACGAACCCGATTCTGTCCTTGGCCTGGACACGCTCAGTGATGACGGCTGCGAAGGAGCCGATGGTGGCTTCGAGTATCGACTTTGATATCTCCTCTTGGGCATTCCAAGTAAGCTAACCCCAAGAGGTCTTTTCCACCAGATTAACCAGATTAACCAGAAGGAAATGAAAGAGATATGCAGATCAACAGACACAAGTTATCGAAAGAAGTGGGGGCAGGGTTGGCCAAGCGAAATCGCAACATGCTTGTCGCATCATCGATACCGTGAGAGATGAAGGCTAGGTTACGTCGTACCGCTATTAGACTTTGGAGTCAACACTATGATGTACTGCCACTCCAGCATACACAGTATCTTCCAGTACGACGCGCTGGCGCCTTGCAAGCCAATTTGTCAGCTTGTTGGCAGCGTGCGCTGCAGAAGTTCGCCTGACCCAAGCACCCTACTGTGGTACCTATCGTACAGTGCCGAGCACTGAGCAGATTGGCAGACGGGGCTGACTACACAGTAGGGTCTATCCCAGTATTCTGCCATTCTGCACCGCTTTCGTGGGCAAGATGCTGCGGATTCTAATTCATGGCCAAGTGTTGCTGTCCTCTCGAATCCAGGCCGTCTACTCCGTAACCTAAATGCAAGGCGTTCGAACACTGGCTCGCAAAGCGTTATTTGCCAGATTTTTCTAGGATCCACAACGCAGAGGTATTACCGGCAAGGTCTGCCAAGCCTGATATTAGATTGATTGTTGCTCTTCAATGTCTAGTTCTTCTACTATGTAAAGATTTTAGCTATGGATCTGATCAGGACGCTGTGATACCCAGTAATCTCACTATCCCCTAGGTTACTGCATATTGCGTTCCCCAGTTTTGTATTTTGGTGCTTCTGTTTGGAGGGTGGCCCATGCTACCAAAAGCGATTACTGCGCATGATTTTACTTCGCACTTGAATAACTTGCGTTAGATTTTAGATATCTCTCTGAGCTATCAATGCATCTAGCTTTCGTCTCATAAAGCCTTGTTTTCTATGGAAGAGCTCGAGATTTCCTATTTCTGTGACTCCTTCACTCCGTCAATGAGAAATTATCAACATTGATTGGCTTCTCATCCAGATGTGTTGTTCCAAACCACTCTGGGCGGTACCTGACCGTGTGTCTGTATTGTGTAGGATACTGGACCGGGTGTATGCTTCTTCTGCGTGTGACCATAGTACTGTACATCGAAGGCAGCTGCAGCCACCACTACAGATATTGGTCTCGCACAGGATCAACAGTGCTTGTAGACTGACACTGAAAATCTCTAGGCATAACGCAACACCGTATCGAAATGTTGGTACCCATGCTGAATGACGTATCATTCTGCAGTATGGCTTGTACAGTAGTAAATACCTCTGTACTGTGTACTGTGAGTAACCAAGGATTCTTGGAATAGTGACTGCGTGTTAACCACTTGTAGATAGGAGGTAATGTTGGCTGTTTCTTTCCATGACCAGTGATCGTTGGGAAAAGTTGGCAATTCTCCACGAACAGCGATGTGAACGCCTTACGAAGTACAGCACAAGATGGCCTCACACACCTCCACCATTCCGAGGTCTGTTCTCAAAATGCACCTTTAGCAACTTTCGGAGCAGCCTGTTTTGGAGGGGTTTCTATACCGACGGAGGAAGTAGAGAAAATGATTCTGGGCGTCTGTACGGAAATGAATATAGAGATGGCTTGACATGAATGCTGTTGTTGAGTTTGTCACATATCTTTGTTGAGAACGGGAGCTAAGTTAGGTGACCTTTGACAATAGGCTGATCAGAAAAGTGCAAAGGTGCGTTTGGAAACAAACTTTTAGAAGGATAAGTTAAGTTAGAGGTATCAACAGTACTATTCGATTCAGCGTAGCTATGTGGATCCTGGAGATCCACGCTTATGTAAGCGGCACGAGCGATGCAAAGGGGCACGACATGTAACAGACAATGTATCAGAAGGTGTACGAGATGTTAAGTGTTATGTTCGTTGGTAGATAGATTCGTAGGGGGAGAATAAATCATCATTCCAGACACAACGACTTACTAGGCATTTGCAGAAGCTTCACAGAAGGCTTCCAACTGCCCCGGGTCCCGTGTCGATTGGAGTGTACACGAAAGCACAGCTAGGTAGGGTAATTACTAAAAGCTGTTGAACCAGCCCGGCTACGATTATCCTTGAGGGCTTGATCTTCCATTATCATGTCAACGAGTCGACTACACAGCGATATGCTGGATAAGTATGACCGAAAACCCTGTCCGCACCCAATCATCACAAATGGCCGACTGGTTGCCGGAAAGTGGAGGACGGCGGCCAGAAAGATCGCTAACTGGAGAAGTTTGTGTGGCTCACTGTGGCTCACTGTGGCTGGCGTCTCCAGCTACTGTGTACCACAGTAGTGATTTTTCTTGCTGAAAACAAGGCATGCCCAGTCAACTAGTCATTACTAGTTGAAGGTAGGTTACATCATGTGCGCCTTGGTGAATACCAATATCTCATTTGGGCACGTTCAGGCACCCATTCGTTACTGGTACATGGTAAATAAGGGCAGCATGGTATACCTTGAGCTCTGCCGGTCTGTGGGTATTCATTACCGTACATATCAATTATGCCCTTCACCTTCTTCTTCAACGTTACCTCCCGCTGCTGGAGAATGTTGCCTTCTTCTTCCGAAACTCATGAATCTTCCACATATCTTACTTGCTTTTGAACTAGACAATATTCCAAAGTAAACTCGCAAAAGGATGGCAGTTTCATCTCGTGGATTATCACCGTTGATGGTGGTGATCCCCCTTCTGTTCAGCCTTGCGGCCTTCGTTCTTGCCATGATCTGCTTATTCGCAGGCTCGAGAAGAGGCCAACTTGAAGATTTTCATATCATTGCCGTGAGTTCGATTTGGGACCATATCACTCGCGATCCCAACGTAGGCTGATGACCTAAATCTAGATAAACATTTCCGACTTTGGAAGCAATCTGATTGATAAATCCACAACCAGCGATATCCTCAACAGTCTAGAAAATAGTCTAGCTGATGAGTTAACCTCGAAGCTAGGCATTTCGGAATGGTATTCATTGCACGTCATGGATTCATGTGAGGGCAATTATGCCCCTAACATCACGAGCCTTGGAGCATGGTACAACACCACTAATTGCACCGTGGCCCGTGGTGGATGTGAGTTTCTCTCGTTTACTATTGCGATATAGGGAAAATCCAAGCTAATTGTAAAATAGATCAATTCAATCTTACCGAAATTATTGGGGCTGAGCTCAGCATTGGGTCCTTAAATCTTAGTGTTGATCAGCTAGACCTCCCATCCTCCATTCAAGATGCCGTGAATACAGTCAACAAATACTTGATGGCTATGTTTGTTCTCTACGTGCTCGGCGTTGCATTCTCCGGACTTAGTTTCCTGTTATGTATTCTAACAGCCTTAATGGACTGGAGAAGTTTGCTCAAGCTAGGAAACATAATCTTCGCCGCGCTTGCGGCTTTGACTCTCATGATCGCGAGTGCAATTGCAACTGGTTTGGCCAAGAAGGGGGAGCAACAGATCAACGAATACGGGAGCGGGGTCGGGATATCGGCTTCAGCGGGTTCCAAGATCATTGTCGTTACATGGGTTGCATTTGGGCTCATGTTCGTCACCGTTTTGTATTGGATCGTGGTTGGTTGTCTAGCGCGGCGACGCAATGGCAGAAAGGCAAGATCACCAGGGATGTTAGAGAAAGTGCATGGCTACCGATCCAGCCATGATACCAGACATTGATGAGAGATAGGTGTCTGGTTTATAGGATATGCAACTTACAGACGTTCATTGTGGGTGCCTAATTATTAGTCTTGAAAGTCGGGCATCTTGGTGTAAGGAGGTGTCCTTCTTAGTTCTTGGCCCCGTGGTCCGAGCATTGTGCTTGCTAACATCGCTTTCGTGTCTATGACAGCCCCGTTGGATTTGATTCCTTGCTAGTTTGCATATTTTTCTTGGTCGAGGTCTAACTCCTCGGACTGTGAGCGCAAGAAGTGCAAAACAATCTATCTCTCATGAGTGTCAACAGGATGGCGATATGTTTACAAACTGATGGCTTCGTTGATGTCTCAACATTGAATACCATAAAGCCATTTTGAATGGCCTTTTCAATCGGGGTGATCTTAATGTGTGCCATGTACTGTATAGTACAATACTGTAAAGAGCTGGACAAGGATGACATGTGCCAATACCGCAGGGAGTACCGATATGATTTGCGCGAGTTCCTAGTCGGGCGGAAATCTTTTTGGAATGAATCCCACGTAAGTAAATTCTTGCTTAGCTAAGGGTAGTTGTAGGTAACTACTCGTGAACAAGTGGCCTGATTGGTGTTGAAGGTCTTTCATTTGGAGAATTATCTACGGGGACCCTTAGCTGAGCAAGAATCCACTTACGTGGGATCCATTCCAAAAAAGTTTCCGCCCGACAGTGTGTTGCCGAGTACGGCTCTAGTAGTGCCACGTGCGGCAGTCGCGGCTTGATAGGCCCGTGAGCATGTTTTCAACTCAACTTTGAAGCCAACCCCTTTCCAATCCATCCCAACAAAGCCCAAAGAGCGTAGAAAGATAGTAGGTCAAACTGTCATTACCATCATTGTTGGAATGCTAGAATTATCATCATTGTCAGTTTGACAGCCCGTCCTTCCCAGTGTTCGATTCCTAGATTGCCTACCGAGTCCTACTGTTGTATTCCCTAACATTCAACGCGTCTATCTTGCCTATATCTCTAGTAATTTGACAGAGACAAACTAAAAGTGATCATTCACGCTGGTTAGGAAATTTTACATATTCTTTCATCGTTGACCACGATCGCTGCATCTCCCTTTTTTTCGTTACGCAGGAGCCATGCCCCGACTTCCGGAAACGGCCGAGGACTATGACAATGAAACGAATGATTTGATTGAGCAGGGAGAGCAGAAGGCGCGTCGCTTTTTGGACGGATTCATGGACTTTGTCTTTTCAGACAATATTCTAGAGATTGCCTTTGGATTGATGTGAGTCCCATAACCAGAAAATGTCTTTCTTTTCCCAGGGTTTCAGTTGCATCCTTTCCATACCTATAGCAGAGATTGGTATTTGTCCTATGAACGTCTATAGCTGTGTGGAGTTCTCAGAATACAATTTACGTCGATGTTCTCATGAAAATCCCGTAGCACTAGTGTCCAATGGGTCGGATGATGCTACCTGACTTGCTTAAATTTTGCTGATCCCACTCCCCGTCAAATAGTCTTGCAAATGGTTTTACAGCTCTCACGAATTCATTCGTGAGCGATATCGTCCTTCCACCGCTATCCATCATTCTACCTCTCCACCGTAATCTAGATGAAAAGTTTGCCGTACTCAAGGCGGGGCCTCGAATGGAGGAACTCGAGGGCTACAACACCTTAGCGCAGGCGCAGGATGACGGTGCTGTCGTGTTGGCGTATGGGTGAGTTGTAATCTTTATCTCGAGCCTGAAATATATCCATGGTCTGAAAACGCAGAGTATCTAACTCGTTCAAAAATTACAACAGGCTCTTTCTTAACAAGGTGTTCAACTTTGTGGGCATGGGACTGGCTCTCTACGCTCTCGCACTCATCTACCAATATGCCTCACATGACCCCATCATCAAGCATACGGTTAAATGTCGATACTGTCGTAAATCCATCAGTGAGAAGGTTTGTGTCTTCATTTTTAGCGCCTTTTGAGGGCCTACATCCGAATCTTCTTATAAATATGCTTCTCGTAAGAACTTAAGTGTTGACTGACATCAAATCTCCATGGGATTCAATACAGGCCCGGCGATGTGTGAACTGCACGAGCTGGCTTGATGGCCGTGAAGAGAGGATTCTCTGACAGTCATTGTCCGTGCGGCACCAGATCTGTGCTGATCCGCACGATGCAGGAGATCGCGTAGCGAATAACTAGCATGTCGTGGATTTGGGCGATGGGAGGTTCCGGAATTTGTAAGTGACGCGGCAAGAAGATCAGCGTAAGTTTGAACAGATAAGGAATACACAACGGAAATGAAGGAAAGGACAGGAGACAATGCTCCGGTATAGATTTCCGGCCTTGTACCATGGCCCATGAGTACAAATAGATTGAAACCGGATATAGTGTAAGGATGAAATAAGAGTTTAGAATCTGGCGGGACAGCGAGTACCCATACTATTGCCCATCATCTACTACATACACAATATTTCTTGGTCAAGATGATGAATCAATATATTTGATTTCCTACGTGCCCCATATCGAGGCTTCTCAATTTCATGTTCTGGGCTCGAGTTTATATTGACTCGCTTACCAGTCTGGCTTGGTCCCAATCTTGGTGGGTTTCATCTCTATCGTGCCTCCATTCATCGTCCCGCTAAAACGTTCAAAACACCTCCATCCACAGCCACAATTTCGCCGTTCACATATTGGTTGTTGGCTAGATAAAGCACAGTCATGCCCATTTCCTCCTCTCTCCCCGCCCTCGCGAGTGGAACATGACCCTTCTCTTGGATGCTCTCTGCTGACAGGTAGCTTTTCTGTCGGTCGTCGCTCTCCCCCGCCGCAGTCATTTCGCTGGGGAAATAGCCTGGTGCAATCGAGTTGACTCGGATACCAGCCCGCTGAAATTCGGCCGACATGAGTTTGGTTAAGTGCACTGTGGCCGCTTTGGACGCATTATAGCTGAAGTGACCTTGCGCATGTCGCATCAGGCCAGACATACTGGAGATTGTAATAACGCAGGGATGGAAGGGACTTCTGTCCTTTTTGATGTTGCCCCCTTCGTATGCGGAACTGGTGGAAGTCGTGGAAGGGGATGCGTCAGTATCTGACCGCATGCCCGCCTGCAAAAGTGGCAGGAACGCTACTGTCGTGAAATAGCACGCCGTTACGTTCGTCCGATATGTGTTCTGCCACTCCTCAACGCTTTCCCCATCCCACAAGCGCGCCTGTAGATCCTCCGCATTTTCATGCTCAGGCGGAGCCTTGGGCCCTGATATCCCCGCGGCGCATATAAGGACATCGATACACGCCTCGCCGCGATCTTTGCGTAGCGAACTGACGAGCTGTTCTAGGTCATGCTTCGATGTCACATCACAGGGACCGATTGGTATTATTTGACCACCATTGAGCCTTTCGTTCGAATGCTCTCCAGCGGCCGAATCGAGCGCCTCAAGGCGCCGCCCAGTGATATATACCTTAGCTCCGTTAGCAGCGAGGGCCTGGGCCGCCATAAGCCCGATGCCGGTTCCGCCGCCAGTTACAACGGCAACTTTGCCAGACGTACTGAAAAGTTTAGCGGCATCGAATTGGTGTGTTGATGCCATGGTGGTGTGAATTCAATTAGATTCCCTTCTTCTGGTCGTTGCTTCGTGATTTGGACTAGATCTCATCAACATCAACTCAAAGAAGAATCAAACGAGAAACAGCGGAAGGGAGGTTGCAAATGCCCTGGAATTCCTCATTGATGTAGTAGCCTACTAACCTAGGAGGTGAAGGGAGTAAGGCTTATCATTTTTTTAAGATCCGCAATTTACAAGCTACTCCACAAGTGAGGTCACATACGCATGATGCAACAACGTTCTCGAATCGGCGTTTCAAAGTCACCGTCAATGACGTATCCATATCTCCTAACTTAGGATAAGGACGATTGCTACTCAATGAGCACTGCAGCTTTCCTCTCAAGGTCCGCATTACCCCCGTCTCTCTGAAAGTCTGTCTAAAACATAGTGGTGTTCAGAGGAACTTTTCACAGATGGACTTTCGGAGAGACGGAGGCAACGCTGTGCATAAGCCAACTACCATCGTAGAGCATTGTGCCATAGTGGCAGCATAAAAATTTGTGTGAACTACTGTGACGGCACGCCAAGTCGTCCGTAAATGGCATTCTGGAGTGAAAGAAAGGTAGAGAAACAACAAGGGCGAATGGACAGCCACCAGGACCGCGGGTTTACATGTTACATTAGGAATCAGACAGTTGGATATGATAGGAGATAGCCTGTGCATATATTTTGCAATGGGGGCCATACTTAATCACTCTGATATCCTAGTGAGAATGTGTTACAGTAACTTACAGTACCTCCGTCTCTGCAAAAGTCTATCTAAAAAGTGCTGATCTGAGCACTCTTGTTTTCCGACAGACTTTCGAAGAGATGGAGGTAGTCATTAGGGTCAAGATTTTAGGTGGTCCAAATTGTGTAATGATTTCTGCTCCCCATCTAACTACCTAAGGTGCGGAGTATTTATTCTGCACATGACCTGACCCTGCGCTAGAGGTGGCTTATAGCTGCTTACATAAGCCGGATGGATCACAAATTGGATGCATAGGCTATTCAATCATCTGCGCGGCGTGTTTTCCATGTGTCATTCTGCTGGACCTGCTATGCCATACGGAAGCCGTACTGGGTACAGATACACTTAACTTTGAGTTCTATCTACACCACCAATTCTGCAGTTCAAGTCTCAATCGAAGCGCATATTTGTTTGTTCTCCGGGCAACAACTAATTGATCTGCGCTAATTTTATACATTTTGAGGTGCTGGGTGTGGTGGAGATAGATCTGTAAAATGGGGTCGGTTTGGTGTTGGTTTTAGCATAGCACGGCCTGATCAATACACAGTACACAGCACACTTCAGCGGATCAACCAATGTTCTTCTAGCCAAAGAATCTCCCAGTAAGATCTTGATATCCGTTATTTCGGATGCGCAATCATGGGCGACGACACTGATCCTCAAGGCCTGCTGCAATACATACTTGGATTATTCGCTCGAAAACGACCGCCAAGTTCGGCAAAGCCGGCGTCACTCAGATCACGAACGCGCGAGGCCTGGCTCCGGACGGATGCATTTCTACAGCGCGATGATGTTGGCGAAGCGGACCCAGAGAGCGTTGCAAGGGCTCTGCGCGCATTTGAAGATTTTGTTCAGGACGACTCTGATCGAAAGGTAGATTTCGGAGGTATTCTTGACATACAGCAAACTCCAGTCTTTCAGTCCGTTGGCCTATCACTTCCTGCCTACTAATGACAATTCGCGGAGCAGAGCTTCCAAGAAACCGGACATGAGCGGTATCCGAAGCTTCGTCGAATGCTCGAGGATCCGAATCACGATTCACATGCCAACCCAGGCACTATCATTCGCACCGGTAAACGGGGACGAGAATGCAACGATGTGATCCAGGAGCTTTCGCATATGGAACAGGAGAGAAAGAAGCGTCGAGTTCTGCCTCGTGAAGAGCCAACTCATGTGTCCAATTTCGAAGACCCTGATGCCGATTTTGCCGTGCTGAGGAGGAGACGATTGGTGTCCTTGGATAATGCCTTGCGAACACACTGGGTCTGCGTTTGCCAGAAGTGCTCAGGGTTGAGCGTGAGACTGTCGCTGCCACAACACAAGAAGGATCTCGAGACTGAGGCGAGTTTTGAAGTATTTTTTTGGCGTGCGGTCCGTACCTGTAAATGCACTGCAAGAAGCTAAAATTACGGTCAAGTAAGCTCTCAAAACTTTGTGTGATGACTTCTGTTCGTTAACATTGTTGATGCAGAGACCTACATCGCAGCACATTGAGGCGCTCACCGGAGTCTGTAATCAGCAGCCCACCCGACTTTGCCCACATATGCCAAAGTATCGCAGAGTCTCTTGGTCAGCGAAATTGCTTGTGTTTCGCTCTCAAGGATGGGATATTTCAGAGGCTTCGCCCGGAACCAAAGACATTTTGTAGTGACCGAATGTCTCGGACAGTATCCTTGTCAGCATTGTTTAATCGGCAGCAAGAATTACTTCGTGGCGAATCGGTACTGCCACTCAAGGGGAAGCGAGTCTTGGCTGTTACACTGGCTTCAGCACTTCTTCCCTTCTTGGAGACACCGTGGCTGTAGTTTTCCTTTAATCACTCAAAAATCCATTTTTTTGAGCCACGACAGGATGGAGAACTCCCCAACATCACGAAACCTTTCCTGGCTCTGGAGCACGTTCCAATCATCTCAGCCCACAGTAAAGACACCGGAAACAGCTCTGACGCCTCGAAACATATGGTTCATCCCAACGCCAGTGTGCTAGCGCTAGGCATACTGTTGTGCGAGCTTCACTGTTGCACACCTGTGGAACTGTTGGCAAAGAATCCTCATGTTGCTAGAAATATCAATGACGATTTCTATACCTGTCTTGATAAGCTTCAAACTCTGGAAGACGACGCTGGTGTGGATTACTATCTCGCTACGAAAGCATGCCTTACTGGGGAGTACTATCCACCTAGACAGCACGCTGACTTCGAGGACGTCAGCGTTCAGCGGCTCTTCTATCAAAACGTCGTCAAACGACTCGAGGCCGTGATATTCAAGGCATGGAGGATTCAGATAGAGTACTTAGTTTCTTTTGATTCTCGACAGAATGAATCCTGCTGGGGCGTTACCGGTAGAGAAGTTGTCCGCTACCATACCGGCAAGGTCGATTCCTCCAATGTGGACAATACAACAGGGGCAAGTTCGCATCGTCCAATGTCTGACACCGCGCCCGTGAGCCACGCACTCCTCCACTCAGATATTATACTACAGATTTCGGCCCAAACTTCCTCAGGATCGCGAGCTTATGGTCACCTTGCCGAGTCTTCGGAGAAGAGCTTGTATTTTTTCGATGCAAGCCACCAGATGGGTTCTAAGCAAGAGTGAGGTGTTTCCCATTGGCTACAAGACTTTGCCGTACTGATGACCTGCCAGGGATCCACTTTCGGAAAGATGGATGGACAATCTGCTGTGCTCAATCTATCCCTATGTTGACCCTGTTTCCGACCTTGTCGAACCGGTGCGGATAGCGATTTTGGACTCCGGACTCGACCCTGAAAGCCCATTCCTGATCGGGGACCGACAACCACAAATCAAGGAAGCGCGAAGTTTTGTAAATGGAACAGCAGCGCACGACATTCGAGACGAGATCGGGCACGGCACTCATGCTCTTGGTCTCCTTCTCAAAGTTGTCCCGTACGCTGAGATCTATGTCGCCAGAATTGCGCGACGAGAAATTATGGATCCCAATACCTACGATGACATTGCAAAGGCAAGGTGGTCTCCATACCAAAGCAGACTCTTGGGACTGAGCTAATGACCTGTGCAGGCCATTGACCACGCTGTTAAACAATGGAAGGTGGACATTATATTAATGTCATTTGGGATTCGGGAGTATCATGACCCCATGATCACAGCTATATCTGATGCACTGAGCAAGCGGACGTTGTTATTCGCGGCAGCATCGAATGATGGAACAAATCTTGGCAGAGCTTTTCCAGCTCAATACCCCAGCGTCTTTTGTATACACTCAACCGATGGAAATGGCAACCCCTCCAATTTCAACCCTACAGCAAGCGAAACGGATGTCAACTTCAGTTTGCTTGGCGAGCATGTCTCTTCTCACTGGCCGGCTGGCATGAACGGACACAGTCAGACTGTCAATACTATGCCGGGAACATCGGTCGCAACACCAATAGCTGCTGGCCTGGCCGCGTCGGTCCTGTCCTTTGTCCGGCAACAGGATCAGCACATCGGTATAGAAAGTGAAAGGCTGGGACCGTGGCTGAAAAGAGACAATTCCATGGACGCCGTCTTCAAGAGCATGGTCAGACGGAGGCGGGGGGTAGGCTATGACTACATCACACCTCATGTGCTCTTCGATAGCGGTTCGACAAGGGAGGATGTTTACGGGAGAATCAAGAATATCAAAAGGAACATGTACAAACACTAGTATAAGCCTGGGATAGGAATGGTTTACTCAACCTCTAATCACACAAGGTTTATTGATATGCATCCCACTTGCAGTTAAAGATTCATCCAGCATAATTAAGCGGGAACGCAATAAACGTCGCAATCCTCGGTCACATCGGAAACAACCTCAGCAGTCTTGATATCGGCTCCATCCACGTCCTCAACCAAAAAAACATTCGTCGTCATCTTCCTTCCCGCCAACGGTCATGAAGACGCCCTTGTTGTACTCTTCAACCTTCAGTCTTCGCCTAAACTTGAGCCTCTTCACGCGGAACGCAAACAAAAATTCCGGCTCACGACTGCATTCAGTCGCATCGTCGTTCGTGCTAGTTCAGTGGCCTTTCGGGCCAAAGGTCATGCCCAGCGCGGTTGCGTCGATGCCAAGGTTTCCCTTAACCGTCGTGCTCTGTGAAGTCGAGTATTTGATCTTGGCGCCCTTGACGAGCTTCATGCCCGTGACAACGAAGAGCTCGCTGACGAGTGCAAATTTCTGCCTGGGCTCTTTCAGCCATGTCTGCACAGCAGGTGCCTTGACGGCCTCTCCCAAGTATTCATGGGTCGGCTCGAACGCCAGCGTCGTCACCTTGTCGAAGGCGAACGCATTTACCGTTTTGTTTGAATGCTCAACGTCCACCTCTGGACCAAGGGGCAGTCCACCGGTAGCCAGCTGTAGGAACTGTGCATAGACACCCAAACTGAGCCCTTTCTCGGTTGAAACAGTCTTTTTCCAGTCGGTCTCCACCACAGGTGGGAATGCATCGACCACGGCAACAACGCTAGCTCTGTTTAGAGGGTATTGCGGTGCTGACGTGGAGCGGAGTATAGAACCAAGACATAGCGGGCCAGCTGGTGGTGGATGTATGAAATCGGATGTGGGACAAAGAAAATATGTCTTGGTAAAGGCCATGGCTTCAAGATTCAGGTTTAGATCCCGGGCTTTCCTTGAGGCCGAGAGAAATGATCAAAGGCACAGAAGAATAGTGTGTTGAGAAAGGCTCGGTTTGTATTAGTATCATCCGGTGTGTGATAATTACTCAAGTATCCCTGGGTCGAAATCCCCCACAAGCCTGCCTTTTCTTCTCATTTCTCTTGTCACACTGCCATGCCAGCCACCATGCCGGTCAAGTTCGCAGGCCAATCAAGTCATGCATGCTGATCTGGCCAGATACAACAAGCGAGCCGCTGATCCCGATCCCCGAGTGGTTAGCTCGTTTTATACTCGTACCTCATGTACCACTACGGACATCCGCAACACATTATGAGAAGGTTGAGGCGGGGTATGAACTCGTAACTCGGCAGCACCCAAATCGCATGCCACCTTCACAATATCTGACACTTTGAGTCTGTGCGATAATTTCATAGACTCAGTCGCGATTTGTTTACCCATGAGTTGTGGGAATGTCCCTTTCATGCAGAGACCGGGTCGGCTTGCTGGATATTTGTCGCACTCAGAAGGACTCATCTCCCGCTCGCACCACGCCCTCTCACCATGCAAAGTCTTGAGCGCGTGAGGGACGAATCTATGGGAGATGTCTTCCTCCAAGATGTTCTTGGCCCGACCATCGCAGAGCATGCGACACAATGCCAGTCTCATTTCCACAAGTACATGGCCATGCCGGAAATCGTGCCAGACCCTACTGTCATAGACGACCAGCTGGCACGCTTTTCTCTTTGGGCATCAAACATGGATGTTTACGGGCCGTTCAACTTCTCGTTAGACTACAGACTTCGATTCAGTCCCACGGCGGCGGATATCATACATGAGCTCCTGGATATTATTTGCGATACCTTGCTGTCTTGTGAGTACTTTCCGTACCACATTCGAATGGAATGAAGATCAAGAGTAATGGGAGTTTCGACAACAGTGAAGCCAATCAACGACCAACCAGCACAACTTTTGAGTAGGAAAAGACAACGCATTTCAGTACATGGCAATTCGAGAGTCACGAGGAGAGCCGAAGACGAAGAAAGCGATTCAGAGAGCGATGTCAATCCAGCAGAAGAGAACATTTTGAAGATCACCGAGACAATCGATGGAACATTGACGCGGCTCTTCCGTCTATCTAACGCCGTTCAAAAGTCGGCCAAAGCCAACCGGGCTCGCAAGATCGAAAGGTACAGAGACGACGAAATGGCAAATAAGGCTATAGACGATTTGCGTCTCTACACCAATGGCTATATTGAGTTCCAATTCCGGAGGCGCCAGAGGCGCTCCGTTCGGCATTGATCGAAGCCAATGCGCTGCGACTTCGACGGCTTTATTATCAGCACTCCCATCGAAGGCGCATTGATCTAAGTACTCAGAGCTCGGAAACGGCTCCGGTCGTTGTCCAACTCCCTAAAATGAAGGCGGGTACGCCGACTGTGCGGTTTGCGCCAAGCGTGCCGTCAAACACTGCGACGAGCAAAAAAAGGCCGGCACCTTCGCCAGCACCATCAACAAATGCGACTACTGCTCGACAAACTGCCGTTGCGGCCTTATACACCGGATCCACAACTGACGTTCCTCGGGCTAAATCTATTCTTGTCAACAGCAAGTTGTCGTTCCCTCCCATACCGCCGACGCACCAGTGTCCATACTGTGGCGCGATTGTTGAGTTCAAAAACGCTGCAAGGTCATCGCTGTGGCAGTAAGTAGATCATTCCTGTCGTCTCATGAGTTCACGGGAACATGTGGCTAATGTATACTAGAAATCATGTCATCGGAGACCTGGAGCCTTTTATTTGTGTTTTTTCGCCCTGCCTGGAAGGAGATCAACACGGGCGCGGGACTGGTCCGCTCACATTCGAAAGGTCGAAAGCCTGGTCCAACCACGTGCAGACTGCTCACGGGCATACGTGGGAATGCAGGGCCCCTTCTCACGATCCAATAATCTTTAATCGAGAGATCCAATACCAGAAGCATTCCATCAAGGAGCACGGCGTGCCAGAAGCGCACGCCGGGATCCTCAACAACGCTGCTCGGAGGC
>JAOYMO020003204.1:0-16454 GCA_025802455.2 Iodosphaeria phyllophila | reverse complement strand
TTTCCCCCCCCCCCCCCCCCCCCCCCCCCCCCCCAAAAAAAAAAAACTAGACACCCATCTAACCCGCCATACTAACCAAACAAAAACCAGGCCGATTCCGACGCCAAAGGTCTCCGCAACGTGGCTCTTGGCTATCTCGCGGTGCTCCTGGGCAACCTGTCCTTACACAAGCCCGTCCGCGCCGTCTTCCGCAAAGCCCAACCGTCGAAGAGTCTAACCCCACTGTTAGATTCGATCCGCGAGATGATTGTGCATTTGAGGACTATCGAGCAAGGCGATGGTGGTGGAAGTGGTGGGGGAAGCGATACCGTGACCAGGTTGCTGGCGCTCGTGGAACGGCTTGAGGGCGAGGATGGGAGGGATTAGGGTTGTGGGAGTAAGGTGGAGGGTTTTCTTAGGGGGGTTTGTGAGGGGTCGAGATGCTGTGGATATGCGGAGATGGTGTTCGTCTGGTTTATGGTGCCCTGTGCCTGCGTTGGTGGTTTCGCGCACCCGAGCGGGAGAGAGGGGGGGTTGCCACTTGCGGGCTGCCCGGCATGAGTTGGATCTTTGATTTACCTCCATACTCACCACATGTTTTGCTCTATTTACATATCTATCCTATCTACGCAAGACACCATCGCATGCACACTACACATAACAAACACAGCGTCGACCTCCGACTCGAGCGTTGCATCTTCACCATCAGTTCTCCATTGTTACCCCTGCAGCTTACATGAAGGAAGCGAGAATGAGCATTACGACGGCGTTTTATCTGAGATTAGGGGCGAGGGCATTCATGTTTTCTGTCCCTTGTGTCCTGACGAGCGAGGGAGGAAGGAAGGGGGGGAGGAAGTAGGCGGTTGCGTTTTCTTCCCCGCGATAGTTTACTTCATGCATCGTGCGGTCTGGTCAGGTTGTGAGGATTAGGGTATCCCATGGAGTGCGGATGGACTTCGGAATGTAGAATACATCCTCATGGCAAACTGATAGATTGTGTATTCAATAAGAGGCCCGCTGATCGCCATTCTGTCCCCCAAATTACACACCATTGGTCCAGTCCGGTTGGCCACGCCACAAAAATATCTCCTATCATTGGCACCAAAACTCGAATGTGTCGTGAGCTCTGCTTCCTATGTTGCCCCTCCTAGCACTGTGTTGATGGTAACTATGGGAAAGGGGGGGAGCATTGCTTCGTTGGCATGGATTAAGTAGCCTAACAAGACATGAAGCCCATGGTCCTACGTTTTTACGTCTATTTGGGCAGCTGTGGTATGGGAGACATCATATTGCAGTAACCAAAATCGAGTTCGAATGGTCGCCTCCCTTTCCTCTACCCACCCCTCCCCAGCAAACCTGACACTTTGAGCTCCTGTTGACTACAATGGGAAACACGTCGACTTGTTGACACCGATATGATTTGTGCGTTTGCTGGCTTTAACCGGTCGCTGGGTGCGTGCCTGCTTGGGGATTTGAAAGGAGGCGGGAACGTGCAGTATTTGCGTGTTGTTTGCCACGACTGTGTGTAAGACCCTCGTTGCAAACTAGCACCCCATCCTCATGGGGCTGAGGCCATATTCTCACCCCCTGTGGTTTTCCCCGCATGGTCACGAGTGACCAACGGTGCGCGGGCGGGATGTATTCAGCTGGTTTCTAAGGCGAATTGTCTTATGCTGTTTCGCGATACTAAATTGATACTGTTGCTCAGCATAGTGTCCAGACCGCTAAGGAACCTTGTTCTCGATTCGCACAGTTCCATCACCCCCTCCTGCCGGAAGGAGCTTCCTGCGATAACTCCTCCTTTAACCTTTACTTTAAGGTTCCATGCACACCTGTTCTTGTCTGTCTGGACCACACACAGTTACGAGCCTGGCGTGGATTAGACAGTTATAAGACCTCCTCCAATTTCACACAGGCTACAGCATCTGCTCCTTGATATCAAGCCCGATGACGGTGTCTAAACCACTTCACTATCCCACCATGACTTCAACTACAAACACAACCGAAATCACTCGCTCCGACCTTCAGTCTCTCAACCTGCCCCCCACCGCAACAGTCACCCAAGTCAAGCACCTATCCTCCTACAGTTGGCTCGAAGCCCCAACGCCCACCATCGCCGTCCCCGGCATCCCCGCACTATGGTCGCCCCCCCCGCGGCGCGCGCAAACTGCCCCCAGACTCCGGTACCATCTACATAGCGCAGAACGCGGCGCGCCACCCGTCAAGCCCGCTCGAGCCGCTCTTCCGGGCGCTGTACCTGGCGGATCCGGCCTTCGACATGCGCGCCGTGGACCTGGTGACGGACCGGAACAATCTCCGCAAGCTCCTCGGGTTTGTGGATCCAGGCGTGGCGAAGAATGGGAACGAGGCTTTCGCGATCGATGTTGAGGTCCGGGGGTCGACGGTGGTTTTCTGTCGGTGCGAGACGGCTGCGACGGAGGTGTTGGGGCCGGGTGATTTCAGGGGGTTTGGTCATGAGTTCGAGAAGGCGTATACGCGGTGTACGGCGTTGCCTGACAGTACGGGGCATTTCAGGACGACAGCGTATCGTTTTGGCGGCTTGCGCTTCGTCGTTCGACATGAGACGGATGGGTACGTCGAGGATAGCTCGCCGGATCTGTCCGAGCAGCTGGGAACTCTGAGCTTATCGTCCGGAAAGGACAGCAAGGAGACCAGCACGGAACCTGCTGCCGCCGGCTCCAAACTCAGAATCAAAGAAGCAGGACACACTGTACCTCTGAGCTCGACGTTGGAAATCAAGACGCGCACGTCGCGCAAGCCGCTTGATTTCAACGAGGTCGCGCCGCAGCTGTGGATCTCGCAGACGCCCAAGCTCGTGCGGGCGTATCACAATTTCGGCGTTTTCAGAGATCCGAAAGTCGAAGACGTGAGCGGACAGGTTGCGGGTTGGGAGAGAAGGAACCAGAGGAATTTGAGAGTGTTTGCTGCGTTGATTCGGAAGATCAGGGACGTGGTGATGGAGGGCGATTCTGCTGCGGCTGGTGACGATGAGGATGTGAAATCTGCCGTTGTGAGGTATGATCCGGTAGGCGATAAGTTGGTGGTGGTGAGGGTGACGAGGAGGCCTATGTTGCCGGCGGATCTGTATGAGAAATGGGACGGGCAGAAGCTGCTTTGAATGTGGGAAAGAGCTATTACAAGTTCTATCTGTCCTGTTAGAGGGCTGCTTCTGTGTCGCTGTGATGAGGAATCGAGGTACTGAGAATCTTCTAGTGTCTCTGCGTTTGGACCGGGAAATTTTCCGCTTTACAATGACAGTGTCATCAAACGTGCTCGTTGGTATTTTGATCAGATGCATATTTCAAATTTCCTGCACTGTCTTTTCTCTAACGCTCAAACCATTACATCAGGTAGTATCGGTTTCTACCGCCTTCAGCTTGATCCCTTCTGCCGCCACAGCAACTACCCACAAACACCAGCACTAAGTTATACAAGATCCAAAACTCATGCACCACGACTCTTGAGCCCACCAAGCGGCTATCTACTTGCCTCAGGAAGCGCCGGCCTCGGGGGTATTATATGAACCGACAAAGTCATAAAAGGATGAAGCGTGAAGTGTTCAGTCTTCATTGAGACCGGGCGGGTCGGATGGAGATAGATGGGCGAGCCATCGATCAAGGCCCCTGGATATGATTCCGCCTCAGCACCCAAGATCCCTCATCACCAGGCCATCACCGTCTCTTACCGCGACCTGTCGCACCCGCGGCATCTTCGCCATGGCAGAACCGATCATCGGCGCCCTGTATCCACGCAGCAAACCCTCCTGCTCCGCGTATCTGGCCCGGTACTGTCCGTGGATAGCCCGCAGCTGCGCGTGATGCGCGATATGCTCGCTGAACCCGCCTTGTGATCGCCATCCGCCATATCCCCAGCACGAGCCTTCCGCGGTCACCAGCATACTGCAGAAGCGCGTCCTCGTGCTCCGCTGCGCGGCTGGAGCGCAAGATTCCGCTCCATTTTCTCACGGCTTCGCGGAGCCTGGCTGCGCGCCGTGGTGAGCGAAGAGGGTTTCGTCTTGGGGCGAGGTTGCAGGCGTAGTAGGCTGGGCTTTACGGAGGTGGATTCCACGCCTTTGAGGATGGGCGGGTGGTTGGATATGGCTTCCAGACTTTGCAGGGACGAGGGTATCGCACGGATGGTGAGATGGTGCAGGAGGAGGTGCGAGCTGATTGGCGTTGAGGCGCTGGCTGGCAGGTCAAGCGCAGATTGGGGATACCGGTGGTGCTTTGAGTGGGTGAGGGGGAGGAGGAGGAGGAGGAGGATGGAGGATGGAGATGAACGGGAGAAGTCGAATATGGATATTCAGAGTCTGTCTGGTAGGCTGAGGATGGTGGTTTGGGGGAGAACTGGATTGGTTGGACTGGTGAGACTGGGAGTGGGCTTGGGGAGAAAGAGAGCTGTCCCCGTTTTCTTGTCGGTGTGGGTGGGATTTGAGATGTTGAGTGAACAACATTTTCATATTCTGTCTATATTTGTTTTTGTGTTTTGATTGATAGCTATTTGATGTCTTGGGGGTTCAGGTTTGGATCGAGTCCCCCCAGTAAAACCGGGTGCCCTCTTTGGGATGTCGTCCTGCTAGGGTTGCACCATGGACGGTCCCGATTCTCGGCCAGGCCTTGGCCTCAACGGTTCCGCTATACAATCCCAGAAATCTCACAAGTTTGACGGCCGCTCATTGCGTGGCTTTGTCTAAGGGATCTGCATGGGTGGCGCCGAAGGTAAACATTCAAGATCGAGTTACTGTAACTAGGAACAGCTACTGTACATACACAGTTTGGTGTGGCCAGCACCAAACTCGTGAAAAGTGACATTCCATTTTGATACTATCCCAGACTAACTAAACCAGCCCTTGATCGGCTGTTACGAAATATCGTATCATGACAGACTAGCGTTCGCTGAGGACTTTTGTCTTTTCAAAATCGCAGTTTGTATCCCATAGCTGATTATGAAGTCGTTCGCAATTTTTTTCCATTCTCTTTTACCGTCGCTCCCCCTCCTCCTACAGGGGGTCTGATGGCACATTTTCCGTAGAAAACATGAGAACACAAAATCCTGTGAGAATACCAGGGTACGGGAAAACTTATGTGCTAAGATGAACTGTGACCCGTGGTTAGTCTGCATCCAAGCCATTGCGCTGACCGGTCCGGAAGAGGTAATATCGTGCGCTAACTTGCCTTAACCGATGCCGCGGCGCCGGAGTAGTGCGAGTCCTGAGTTTGGGAACTGGGCTGGCTTGCCGCAACTTTCTACAAGACCTGCTGACCGGAGTCTTTAGACTGCATCCCCTAAATCCTCTTTCTCAGTGTATCGTCATGAAAGACAGAATGATTTTCTCGATATCGTTCTCGTAATCCAACTTAGCTTGCTCATTTCAACCGCCAATCCACGGGTTGTGAACGGTGACAATCGCACGTGTCACTTCTTCCCCACCCACGCATTGCTACGGTGTCTCGAAATCAACCCAGAATCCTGAGTGGAACGACCGACCCGGAACTTTGACCGGGGGGCGTCTTTTACAGAACATAATTTGCCTATCCAAGGCCGTATTGCTGATCCATACTTCTCGGCTTTGTGTATTTTCATTACCTCTCTACCCAGGTAGCGAGAACACCATCTTTCCATTGCTATCCGCATTCGCTTGAATTCGAACATACCGGCGCGCATAAGACGGGAGCCCTACTTCATTCCCTTCGCTTGAACCCGCTGCCTCCCCCTGTGTCTGATCCGGCTCCATACGACCCCCCATATATATTCCGGTACCGGTATACCACAACTCAACCATGTCTCAACAAGCCGAACCGACCAGGCCCAGGGTCTCGCCTACACAATGTGTCGGACCAGACTATCGAGCTGCCAGCCAGAAGCCGACAGCAACGGTTTCCGTACAGGTCGAGTTCGACAATATCACGACGCTTCAGCAAACACCACAGCTGATTGCCCTCCTCACGTGAGTCTTCTTACTAGCTCAAAAGGACGAGGAAAGTCAAAATCGGTAAATAGCTTCATTTCAAGTTAAAGTAACCTTTGCTCCACATGGGGGGGCCTTCATAGCACAGCATGATCCGCGACCGCAGAACGGAGCGCGCCGACTTCATTTTCTACTCGAATCGGATCATCCGCCTGCTGGTGGAAGAAGGGCTCAACCACCTGCCCGTGGTTGAACAGACGGTGACGACGCCGGTCGGCCGCACCTACGCCGGCCTGCAGTTTGAGGGCAAGATCTGCGGTGTCTCGATCATGCGTGCGGGCGAGGCCATGGAACAAGGGCTCCGCGACTGCTGCCGCTCTGTCCGCATCGGCAAGATCTTGATTCAGCGTGATGAGGAGACGTCTCAACCGAAGCTGTTTTACGATAAGTTGCCAGAGGATATTGCGGATCGATGGGTTTTGCTGCTCGATCCTATGTTTGCTACAGGTTTGTTTCTTTTTGATTGCTAACCTCGTTTATTCCGTCATGCTATCTATCTTATATTCTGGGGGAAACATGCAAGGTCTAGCACGACTGATTCTGGGATCTCCAGGGGGCTCCGCTATTATGGCTTGCGAGGTGCTCATATCTCGAGGTGTACCGGAGGAACGCATTCTATTCCTCAATCTCATCGCTAGCCCCGAGGGCATCAAAAATTTCGCCACCAAGTTCTCCAAAATCAGAGTCGTAACGGCTTTCATTGACCAGGTATGTTGATAGTTCTAGCATTTAGTTGACCACGTTACTAACATTGGTATCAGGGACTGGACGAAAAGAAGTAAGCAAAACCGTGCAGTTTCGAGTGAGTGAGTGAGCATGCATGACTAACCCGTGTAAAGCTACATCATACCTGGCCTAGGGGACTTCGGGGATAGATTCTACACAATGTAGGTGAACGAAAACAAAGAGAATCCGCTTGACACCGGGCCGTAAGCGCATTTGGATAACGTCGCGGCTATCGGATGGCTCATCATGGCAAAGATCACTCAGACAGATATCTTAAGCCGGGCGAATTGGGGAAACAAAATAATCGCTTCTCATAGGCCATAATGCCCTTATCCCTCTACCTATCATATGCTAATTTGGTCTTCCACTCTACCCTGCCCGAGCTCATGATAGAAATGCCCCCAAAATGCCAAGAGAATCTGGTTGAGACTAATATTCATCGTCATCCACAATCCCTTCTCCCTCGTACCTGTGCATATCGTCGTCCTCGTCTCGGTGGCGTGGCGCTCGGTTCGCTGGCCTCAACGCCTTGGCTGAACCACCTCCCCTCTCTGTAGTTTCCCCGGCCTCCTGAGCCACGGCGTCTACATGAGTGTTAGAATGTCCGAGTCCTCCAGCACCAAAATAGACAAATATTGATGTACGTACCTGCTGCATCTACCCACTCGCTGTAAACGTCGATGGCAGCGGACAGATCTGTCGATGAAGGAGAGCAGTATGATTAGCGAACCATTGATATGAGTCCAGCCTGCCAGTTTTCATTGTTCTTATGCGCCCCTGTGTCGACCAAAGAGATGAATACACACAATTTATAGCACATTGAAAGGTCTGCCCGCACACTTTGCAGTTCAGATTTCCTACGCCGGCATCCTTGTTGATCTTCACGGACACAGACTTCTCGTGATTACAGAATAGGCATGTAAACTCGGTCGCTAGTTTTTCTGCCTGTGTGTATTGAGACTCCAAGTCAGCTGGTCGTTTGGCCAAGTTCACCATGTATCATCGGGTTGTTGCGGTTCGTCGAGCTTTGTCGCGGTGTCGAAAAAGAGGACAGGTAGGCTGGATAGAGTAGGGGTATATAAGTAGCTTCGCTATCCATGCGCACCTTCTTGGGGCCTTGCGGCTTGCTCGCCTTCTTCCGTTTCCCCTGAAAGTCGATCCAAAGTCAGTGGTGCTCCAGTTTGTTTGCGACGCGCGGGACAGTAACAGGCCGTACCATGGTGCGGGATTATTGTGTTCGTCGAGTTGGGTGCAGAGCGGATAGACTAGACTGTGCGTCTTAGTATTCGCAGGTCTTAGCAATCAGATCGTGGTGCTGCGAAAACGGTGTCAAAGTTGCAAGGTTGCGACAGCGACAAAAAGAACAACCAGAGCTGAATTCTGCAGCGTATTTCGGTGCCGTCGCGTGTCCTAACGTGGAATAGATCGGCAATTTACTCACGGTGAAGCACAAAATTGCCTGTCCAAGAACTCGTGGAAAATGTTGCTGGTGGTGGGGTGGTCGCCCACTTGTAGCCTGTAGGCTTCGGGGTCCTACAAACGACAATGGTGGTACCGCATGCGAGCACGCGATTCCGAGGCTGGCGTTGCGCGCGTATCTATTGTCTGGATAGCTTTGGTGAGTCAGCAGGATCTTAAGATTGGTCCCTGCGTCAACGGAGATACGATGCGGCCGGCCAGGATGGGTCCAACGCGGGGGAGGGGCAGGTATGCGCGCATACTGGGTCTGCCTTTGCTCACCGACCCGGCTGTCGGTCGCGCTTTGAGTTGTCGCTTCCTGTTCACCATCACACACCTGTGATGCTGTGGCGGGAGTGAAACGAGCCCATTGTTGAGGAGGTTGTGCTGTAAAAATCTAACTGAAGACTGGTAGCTCTGGGCGGTTTTGCTTCTTTCATATGGTGAATCAATATGGCCATATTGCAGTTCGATTACACGCAGTGATAGACCGTCTTCGACAACCCCTTTATTTTAAGTCGATTCATACCCAGAATATACTAAAAAAGCTAGCGGCCGTGTAATACTGAATAGGTAGCAGGTTGGTAGTAGAGAAACGAACGCCAGCAAGCCAGATTCAGCCATTCTTCTAACTTCGCTCAACTGTGTAGAAGGTGACTTTGAATGGACAATCTCATATACAATTGAGTCAATCCGTAACTGGTCTGTTATGTTTTTAGTGGTTGCATTGCGCCGGAGTTCCCCTTCAATTGCCCGTCCAAGCACATATTGTTTCTCAACATGCGCTCCTAGTAAATTACGGAGGTAGCAAGCAACAACAGAAGAGTGAAAGATCAGATGGATGGCAAGTATTGTAGGTGCTATAATATAATTCACCATTATCTGGAGCATATATTCGAATAATACAAGCAACTTGCGCGCTGTCGTTTTTGTTCACTGTGATTTAAACTTGGCTGCGTCTAAGAAGGAAATGGAGTCCTTATCACACAACAAATCGGAACATGGGAGCCACTACGCCAGCCCCATTTATTCGATAACCTTAATGAGTCCGGCCCAATCCCGATCCGCCGAGCGCCCGACGGCTAAAGCAGTTGTTATGCGCATATCTATGCAATGAGCCGCGGACTGCTGAACTGCAACTGTGTTAGGCCGAACTTGTTACATATATCCAAACACGACGTGTCTTCAAGTGAAGCTTGACGGTGTGCTTCATTTTCCGCTGCTTCATCGAGCGGTTGTGAACTGTTGCTACTACCTCGTAGTTTTTTCACTAAACCCTGAGGCGTAGCGCTACTGTCGAACCGGTTGCCCGGGACTAGTTTCCAACGCTTTGTCTCACGATCTTCATAGGCGGCCGAGCTTTGGCAAACAAATAGTTTCTCAGAACCGTTTTCTCGTCTTGCCCATTTATTATTTGACTTGCCTTACGATAGCAAAATCTAGCGAGCCAAGTCATCTGATCTGCACGAAAATCAATTCATCCGCAATCCTCACGTTACCCTACCTAATTTAGCGAACCTAACAAACCAGGAATCATGGCTACGCCCTCAGCTTCAGAGCCTGGAGGCAGCACGACTGATATGTCTGCTATCCTCCAGGCTATCCAATCCATGCAGCAGAACATGGAGCAAATGTCCCATAGGCTCGATCAGGTTACTGCTGGTTCCGGTACAGTGCTTCCGTTGGCACCGCCGTTTGGCCAGCAATCGTCATCCCCCGTCCCTGCGGCTCTTGCCGCAAAGTCAACCGCCTCGCCGGTAGCATCACCGCTGGCGATGCCAGTGGCCGTCTCGCTCTCATCGGGAGCCGGTACCGATCAAGTGACTTCGCCTACGGCGACCCAGGAGGCGCAAAAATCCGGGTTTACCTCCAAGATTATTCTTACGTGGGTAGCCCCGTTTACTTTCCTGGAGCCTTTTTTTTTTTTTTTTCACAAGCCTTGTCTTTTTCCTGTTGAAGTCCCTTACGTTTTGTATAGTTTCATGTGAAAGACTCGAAAATTGAACAGCTATGCTAACATATCAACAGAACCTACCCCCGACAGATAGGGATCTCAGCCATTGGCTTAAATTGGGGTGCGGGAGATCCTAAAGAAAGAGGTCCCGTGGTGGTATCCAGATCTTCATCAACCATTGGAAAACGCAATGGTATGCGGTCTTCTCCTGGGAAATTCGTCTTAATGAGAGTCATGTTCAGCTAATTTCAATTGATAACAGCCATCGGAGGTGAGAAAAGCAATTCATTGTGTGAAATGAAAACAATCCGATTTCTAACAACAAAATGAGCACAGCTCATGGCGGCTCATACGCGACTTACTTCGCACTCGCTGTGGCAAGCAAACAGCTCAACACGAATCATATGTGAGAATCTTATGACCTCAATTCGACCGATGCCGGACCATTGAGTCTTGAGCAGATAGGCTAACATAAACTCACAGACCCGACTTTACAAATACAGAGCCAGCAGTCAGAATTGGGCCCTTCCCACAGTGGGGTAATCCCAAGCAAATTGTCGCCATGGACCCCTTTGGCCATCTAGCACCTTGGTTATTTTCTGAGACGATCAAAAATGACAATGGTGAGGGAGAGATCCATCCATTTCTGTTCAATGGCATTTCTTTCCCCACCGAAGCTAACAAAAAGCTTAGTGGACATTCGACCGACAATCGCCATCACGAAGGCTCATATGAAGGTAGGCTCGAGTAGGTTCTGAGTCGAATTCCAGCTAATTCCAAGCAGCTTCCAGAGTTAGAAGAAAGCGTGAAGAGCGGACGATTGTAAGAAGCTGCTGGTCTAATTCATCTCGTCAAACGTGGCTGATGCGTTTTGTAGGGTGCCGGACGGCAAAGTATGCATAAACTCATCAGGAGAGCTCGCCGTAACAAAGTTCGCCGTGGAACCAGTAAGAATCGCCTTGTGTTGATATCTCGCAACATTTATGATTCTAACAAATTTTATTCAGGTTTGGTATCTTCCCGGGGTTGCGGAGAGATTTGGCATAGGTATGCTGTGAAACACCCTCTCGATCACCCGATCTAGACGGCCCTATTACAACGATAACTGACCGGTTTCGTAGATGAGGGTGTGCTTCGTCGTTCGCTCTTCGAGAACACGGGCGGGAGTTACCCGGAGGTCCGTCGTGCTATTCACTCACCGTATCTTGAGTTCTTATACCGCGTGGCGAAAAGACTTCAAAAATGAGGGCTGCTGACAAGTCTTCATCGGTAGCTCATTACGCGGGGCGATATCAAAGTATTCCTGCCACCCATTGGTACGTTGCGCTACCCCTCATCATGTAGCCTCCGGCCAGATAAGTCTAGGTATTGCAGTGGCTTGGTTTACTGACCGGTGTGCCGCCATACCTGGAAATAGGCGGCTTAACTGTATACTGCTTCGGCGACCCAGCCAAAATGTCTGACGATAAGTCTAGACTGGCCCTACGTATTCATGACGAGGTGAGGAGAGTCCCACAGGATACTGCAGAGCTCGGCACTAGGAGAGCATCATATGATGATAATCCGTTGGCTCCTGGCGATCAGCTCGAAAAGTCCCACATCCTAGATTGAGTACTGGCTGACACTAGGGGGACTTTAAAAAGTGCAATGGCAGCGACGTTTTTGGATCTGACATCTGCACATGCCGACCGTACCTCATCTTCGGCATTGAGGAAGCTGTCAAAGAGGCCCAGAACGGTGGGAGTGGAGTGGTGATCTACTTCCGGAAGGAAGGCAGAGCATTGGGTGAAGTCACTAAGGTACATTTCCTCTTTGCCCCTTAAATCTTTGTATGTGAACGTCGACCCTATCCTTAGCGATGGGTTGTGCTTGATCTCCTCGGTCATCCTTTCTAATCATCTCCTGGACGATGTAGTACCGTAAGTCGACTGAAACATCACAAACGCATAATCAGCAGTCAGGTGCTGTGTATACTAAGCATAAACTCGCAATTCCTGCATCTTAGTCGTCTACAATGCGCGAAAACGTGGCGAGGATCGCGCCTCCGACTACTTCAAGCGGACGGAAAACATTGCCGGAGTCAAGGATATGCGCTTCCAGGCGCTCATGCCCGATATCCTGCACTGGCTCGGCATCAAGAAGATTGATCGCATGTTGAGCATGAGCAAGTAAGCCACCCTTACCTTGTGGGTGAACAACACCCGTATTGCCAACGGCGTGGACCGTCAACTGCACTGTTAGAAGGTGGCACTGCAGCAATAGCAGGGTTCAACCTCTATTCCCAAGAATTCTTCGACCACGAGTGCTGACCATTGCTACCACTCATCTAGCATGAAGCACGACGCCATTGTGGAACAAGGGTAAGTCTCCCGCGCCACAATGCCCGTAACAGTGATCGAGATGCGTGTTACCTAATCATTGAAATCGGTAGGATACCCATCCACGAGCGCGTTGAACTCCCGGAGAACCTAATCCCCGAGGACTCACGCGTCGAGATTGATGCCAAGATTACCGCCGGTGAGTTCCACTTGTTCCTTTGCTTCTTTATTCTTCTCCAGTTTTCTAGGTTTCAAGTATAATCTGCCACCTGTGGCGCGCATTCGACACAATCTAACCAGTGGCTTTCCTTCCCCTCTGCGTCCTGTCCCGACCCCCTCCCTACCTATTTGTAGGACAACAGTGGTACCGCAGAGGGGAGACAAACTCGCTGAAAGAATTACATTGAGCTCACACTGCACCCAGGCTACTTTACCACAGGTCATCGCATGACCGAGGACGAACTTAAGGCTGTCCAGGGACGCATGTGGGAGGAGTAAGTCCCGACCCTTCGCGACCTGCCGCGCTGCAACACCAACAACCACAGTGCACGGCGCTAACTTTTCTGTAGCATTGATCACTGAGGGGGAAGAGCGTCCGATATGCATGGAACACTACCTACTCATCCTTTTTGCATACTTATTTGGCAAGTAGATGCATTGGCGGATGGGCCGGCATGACATAAGGCGATAGGTACAGGAAGGTTGTTAAGAGGGCAGTGGAAGGAGACAAGACAAGCACGTGTTTTTTTTTTCAAGCGCTGGGTGCGTGCATGCATGGGATGCACAGAGAATCGTGGAGGAGGGGGTGTGGGCGTAGGAGTAGAAATACAATTTTGTTCATTACCTAAACAACTCGTGAGAAAGCCAATAAGGTCATGCCGTTACTAATATGTCAATTCGACATGATACCTGCGGTATGGGGCAGGCAGCAGGCTTTTTTTTTTTGCGCTCCCCTTGCCTCCCTCCTCTCCGTGCAGACCGGTCGACCGCAGAAATCACTCGGAACGGAAGCTCCACAAGCCATCGCGGAAGGGAATCAGCGAGAGATGGTGCCCGCCTCCCGGTAACGGTGCCACACTACCGGACCATGCCGGTCACCTAACACTCTGTGTGTGCAGCGACGATCGTTTGACGACTTGCTAATTGAATTAGTGTAATGTACCTCCATGCTTCCCATCAAAAGCCATCAGACCAAATAACAACGGGCGGGTGGCAATTGCGGCGGCGGACCGGATTTGCTCGTTCAGTTTTAGTTGATGTTTGGTCGACCGTGCGGCAAAGACACGAGAACCAGTGTTTGTCGTGACTCTCCGCCATGACCTAGAATCAAAGAAATCGGGAAGACCAAAAGGATACTAAACAGAGGAATGGGAGAACGAGCGAGACAGGTGAGAAGACGGGATGCCGGTAGTAGTGCAATGGTGAGGCGCTGGTATGTGGCTTACCGGTTGTACCGGCCAACACACAGGCCAGAAACCTGGGGGGATTGATCGAAACAAAACATACAGCTGTTTGCTAAACCTGTCTCTCTCGATGCCTTTTCTTCGCATCGATCATCATGATTTAATTCACCACTGCCGGTGCCGGTATTCTCATTAGAAACAATGTCACACAGAGCAAGCCATTCATCGGCCTTGTTTCTATCGTGGCTGAGTGATGTAAGTGATACGTAAACGGGCGGAAACGGCCAGATCCGCTTCCAGATCTTCCGTAATTCTTACCCGCCACGTTTGCTCACAATGGATCAAATTTACTTTATTCATGATGAGCAATTCTTGCGTGCCTTGGAAAAATGGTTGGACCAAGATGGACGATGAGTCTATGACACAACTGCAGAAACAGAACATGAATGAATCATGTGGGAGCGAATGATTCACGACAATGGACAGCGGATAGGTTTGACAGTTCGCAGCGACTGCGGGTACTGCCTCCCGTTGTTCAGTTACAGGCAGGAACGCGGCGTGGAACTTGTGTCGCGATCTCTATGGCGATGATTGTACAAGTGGACCGCGGAGACTGGTGCGAAGAAAAAGGACAGCGACAACTGGCGGACGGCAGGGCATCCAATGCGCCCAACTGACCTGTGGATTGAAGCAATTATCTGGTTGGCATCGCTTGAAACAACTACCAGGGCTGTGGCGTTCGCTCCCCACAAGGTACAAGACGCTGGGTATTGCGCGTGGCGGTTATGCTTTGGTATCGACCATTCTCGAGCCCTTGGTGTCGCAGCGGCGTCGCGTCTAGGTGTTCTAGTTCTCGAGATGATTCAAATTACCCACGATGCCGTATGCACGGCCACACTGATGAGGCATTGCTCGCATTGAATGGGTTTTTTTCTCAGCGGTATGGGTCCGGCAAACAGGTCGATCAGGCGAGAAGGCTCCACTGGGGCAGGAATTCAGGGGGTGGTGTTGTTAGAGCGTGGAAGGGGGGGAGGAATGGTGGGTTGCAGGTGGCAGGTTTCCACACCGTAGTCGCAGGCCCAGCGGGCGGGCCTTGTCTTGCTGTCTTTGTTCTGGGAGAACTGGAAAGGCAGAGACTCCACCTCCGTCAGTAAGCACTCCCCGCTACACCGCACCTCAATGGGCAGTCGCAACCACAATTGGGCAGCAGTTCCCTGCAGACTGCATGTACCGTGTCCATGTATGCTGCCCAAGGAAACCCTTGGAAACCACACGAGGAGGAACACATACCTCCGTGATGCCCGCGTCCGCCGTCGCCCCGCGAAAGCCCGCAATGCGCATGACATGTGGCACTGTGTCCAGCACCGCGTACCGTGCACTGTGGATACGGTGCACGACTTTTCGCTGCAGCTGGCTCTGACGTGCCCCCATGCTGTGCGGGCGGTACCTGTGGTGCCTTGTTTTGGTGTGTAGGGAGCTTTTACTGTGTAAACATCATCCCGGCTAAGCTTCCCAGGTTGCGTGGTACAGAGTACATGCCAACCTAATGCCACTCGTGCTGCACCGTCGAACTTATTCATAACTAGGGGGGCCACCTCTTTGTCTAATTGTCAACCTTCTTATTAAATTCCAACCCCAAGTCGACAAAGTTGATAAAACCTCAAAGCTTCGATCTCAACTATCTCAACTATCTCAACTATCTCAACTATCTCGCTGTGTGTAACATCGTCACCACTTTCAAAGTCGATCAATGCCAGTTACCAGTAACAACACTACACACATACATCAACATGGCCTCCATGTGCACAGAACACCGTCGCCTACAAAGGAGAGATTCTTCACCCACGGCATTATCTCGAACTCGAAACCACAACCGAAGACCACAATTACTTCGTGCCGGTGCCACCGAGCCTTCAGTTACCACATCTTCCGCGAGTAAAGGCGTGCTGGCCAGCCCCAACTCAACGCGAAGAGCCGCCGATATCCTGACCAGGGTGGCCGTCAGTAATGCAACCTCAGATACCATACTCCGATCATCACCATCGTCGACAAGGAGTTTTGTGATGGACGGCAGTGACAGGGCCGACTCTCTGCAAGAAGAATTCCCCCGCCACGAGAAAGCCTGTAAGTTTTAACCAACCGCTTCGCGCTTCTTGAATTGTAAGTTCTTACGCTGACTCATAGGCACAGACTCAGACGGGTACTTCAGTTTCCCTAGTTTTGACGCCTGGGAGGAGGAGCAAACAGAAGAGGACAAGTCATATGAGGGCCCGTCATGACTTGCAGTATCCATGCTGCCGGGCCTAACGGACATTCACATCATCCACGCCAGGTGCCTCATCAACGCGGTCATCTGGCGACTTCATCCTTCGTCACAACAACCACAGTCACAACAAGCGACCTAATGCCAGCGACCCGCCGAATAAGCAGGCCGCGGCGGGTTTTAGTGGATCGTTCTGTGTTAATTCTTTAATATTTGCTCCGGATGATGTGGCAATTTCTGTACACACGACAGTGGACAGGCGAGCGACAGGAGTTTCAAGGCGGTGGGTAAAACTTTTTGGTGCATTTCCATGGGGCTTTCAAGGGACGGTAGTAATGGCGTTCACAATCTGGAAGATTTGGGA
>JAOYMO020003129.1:0-16493 GCA_025802455.2 Iodosphaeria phyllophila | reverse complement strand
ATCTCCAGGTAGCCAGTACCAGTGTGTTCAGTGTATCGAAGAACGGTCGTCTTATTGCCACAGGCGTTATTTCCGGTTCTAATATCGACAATAGTGCAACTGTATCTGGAACAAATACTGGCGATCAGACCATCACTCTTACAGGTGATGTGACCGGTACGGGTACTGGTTCCTTTGCGGCAACTTTGGCAACGGTCAATTCAAATACTGGATCCTATGGTTCCACTACCGCTGTCCCCATTATCACCGTCAATGGTAAGGGCCTAATCACTGCGGTGTCTACGGCAACCCTAGGAACGGCTGCGGTTCAGAACACCGGAACGAGCGGTGCAAATGTTGCACTGATGAACGGCGCGAACACCTGGTCAGGTATTCAGACCTTCTCGGCAACTCCAAATATTACTCATGCGAGCAATGCACGTCTACAATTGAATGGCAATTCAGCTATCAATCACAATGTGGGTTCAACCCTACTTGAAATCGGTGATACTGGCCAGGCTATGTTGCTTCAGGGAACCACTCTGACAGGTACAACGGCGAGTGGTATCACGATCAATAATACCACCTCTAATGGTATCACTGTTCAAACCAATTCCCTGACTCGACTCACTATTGGTCAAACTGGTGTTGTTACGTGTTCTACTGGCTTCAGACAAACAGGAAGTGTGGTAGCTCGCTTTGAAGGCACGGGCGCCAGCCCTGGTGGTACCAATATTGGTATTGAGCTATTGGGTGGTACGGTCGCTGGATATGTGCAGGCTTATGATGTGGGCAATGGCTTTTCACCGATGCGAATTGATGCATCAACCATAGCTCTTCGTCCTTACCAGACAACGGTAGCATTGGTATCATCGACAGGTGTCGCGGTCACTGGCGTGGTCTCCGTTACTGACGATGCCTATAGTGAATCCACTTGGAATGGTAGTGCCAACGTGCCTACCAAGAACGCCGTCCGTGACAAGATTGAATCGGTTCAGAACTCTACCCCACATATCGTTCCTGGCAACTTCCCCAATGCATCCTATCCATCTGCCCGAGTGATTAACTTTGGTACTGGATATAATGATGTCTATACCGTTCCAACGAACCGTAAGGCTATCTTCTATGAGGCGTGGATCACTAACCCAACTGGAAGTTCCATCGCCTGGTACCCTGCTTTGAAGATCAGCGGTAGCTATTACCGTTATACCTCCGGGACTACTGAGGCTTCTGGCGGTATTGGTCATAACTTCGGTACCTCGGGTAACACGAAGAACTCAGCCATTCTCTTAAATGCTGGTGAATCACTATCCTTTAACGCCGACGTCGCAGGTGGTACTATTTGGGCCATGGTTGTGGAATTTGATGCAACGGCACCCATTTATCGGGCCGATCTTACCACTTGGACAAGTGGTAATAATACCCTATTCACCATGCCTAGTGGTAAGACTATGATGATTGGTATTCAGGGCTATACTGCCGCCAACATCGCTGCATCTGTTATGAATGGTCTGACATATATAAACTATTCAGGTAGCACTGTGACCGTGTCATCGACCAATATTGTCCCAAGTGCAGGTTCTCCAGGCTCGGGCAACCAGATTGGTGGTTCGAACAGCGTTTTCAATAACGGTATCTTCAATAAATGGTTCTCAGGTAATCTGGTCGCTGGTGATACGATCGTGCTGAATGTGAATTCCGCATCATCTTCTCAGTATGCCTATTTCGTCTATACGATGGTCTAATCACCAGAGTTATTGATCTGGTGGCTATATCCTGTTATGATGTTCTGAAATAAGAACAAAGGTTCACCATGCCAGGCATTGATTACTCCAAGCGGTACCGCGACTATGCGCGGTTCACTCCCGCAATTTCTGAGATGTACACTCGTTATGTGGTCAACAGTGACCCAAAACGTTATCCTCCAGTGACTCAAGCGGAGTTGGATTTCCTCAACCCTGACACGGGTCTATTCTATCTTCCCTGCTCACTTTATTCGGCTGGACAGGCCGCAAAGAGTGCAGGCGGTGCTCACAAGAAGGACATGGTCACTGGTCGTGACAAGAGTCACACAACCATCCTTGGTGACTCGGGTGGATTCCAGATCCAGACCGGTGCGATTCCATTCAAGGGTGATGAGACTCGAAACCGCATGATGAAGTGGATGGAAGAGAACTGCGATTGGAGCATGATTCTCGACTTCCCGACTGGTGGTATTGGTATGGGTACGATCGATCGCCACTACGATCGTCTAACCTCGATTGATGGCTTCCTTCAGGCGATTGACAAAGAGACAAAGAAGCCAATCTGGAATGATGATGGTTCGGCAAAGCTAGAGACCGCACAGTCTGCAGACTTTGGTAATGCGGAAGCTTTGAACGCTCTGATCCTTAAGAACGGCGGCGATCCCAACAACTATGCTCACCGCATGTTCTACACCTGTATGCTCCAGACTCTCATCAACAATGATTGGTTCGTGAAGAACCGCACTCCAGGAGCAACAAAGTTCCTGAACGTGGTCCAGGGTCGCAATCCTGAGGAGAGCAAGATTTGGTATGATAACGTCAAGCATTATCCCTTTGAGGGATGGTCCTTGGCTTCGCATCACAAAGAGAATTTCGAGATGTCTTTGAGTCGCATCATCAATATGCGCGACGATGGTCTGCTTCAGGATCGTGACTGGATGCACTTTCTCGGTGTTGGTAAATTCCAGCACGGGTGTGTCTACACCACGATGCAGCGTTGCATCAGGGAGTCAATCAATCCCAACTTCACCATCTCCTACGACGTGTCCTCGCCATTCACTCTAGCGGCTTATGGCAAGGTTTTCGTTGGCTATAACCTGGACAAGGATAGCTGGTCAATTCAGGGCGAAAAGCTAGATGGTCAGCAGTACCTACCAACGAACACCTATCTTGATGATGAGGATCGTGAACAGCTTGGATATGAGATGATCTCAACGGGCAAGGACCGGATTGTCTACAAGTTGGATGAATCCAACAACAAGATCCTGCTTCCACGTCGAGGTGCCGATGCTGATCGTCCATTCCTTGATGTTCTTCGTGAGATGTATGATGATCGCCTAGGTAAGGCTGTTGGTGGACGCTTCATTGAGACTGAAGTGGGTAAGAAACTCACGATGGGCGATATCTGCGTCAACGTAGATCCAAAGTTCACGTCCACATGGGACGTGGTCAGCTACGCACTCCTAATGAACCACAACATTCAGGTTCACCTCGAGGGCGTCTTTGAATCACAGGATCTCTACGACAAGGGCGATCCACAGTTCGTTCCAAGTGAACTTCTCCAAATCCGAGATGTCATTCAGGAAGTATTCCAGAGTGAGACTCCTATGGATGTCATCAACAGGAACCGGAAGGTGTTGAATTTCATTGCTGGTAGCGGAGCCAGTGATGGTGTTCTTGATTACCAGTGCTTTGAGGTTGCTCCTATCAAGGAACATTCCAGTGCTGTGAAGACGATCAAGAAGATGAACGCTGCAGAACTCGCAGAGAACAAGGCACAGCCAACACAGATCAACGATCTGTTCAAGTTCTAATCATGTCCCAGAATATCGTTTATGATACCTTACTCACCCTGATGCCCAGTGACCGGAAGCGTTCGTCTTCCGGTTGGACTGGTATGAACGGTGTCTGTTGTATCCATAACGGTGAGACTCCTGACACGCGAAAGCGGCTAAGTGTCGCCATCGGCGCAGACGGCATTTCATGTCTTGTCTCTTGCTTCAATTGCAAGTTCAGGACCATCTGGAAGCCGGGGCAGATGCTCGGCAAGAAGATGACCAACTTCCTTGGTTGGATGGGTATGAGTGATGGCGAGGTCAAGAAGCTCAGCTTCAAGATCTGGCAGGAACGGGAGCGAATGAAGCTTGATTCCACGTATCAACCCCGTGAGATCAAGCAGCTCAATTTCCCAAAGGCCAATCTACCTGATGGTGCGAGGCCAGTCATGGAATTGCTCGCTGAGGGATTTGATAATCCTGATTTCATCTCCTCTATGGTCTATTTGGCTGATCGTGGTGAAGAACTCCTGACTGGATATGACTATTATTGGTCACCCAGTCGGGAGTCCAGCATGAATCAACGGATCATCATTCCATTTCGTTGGAAAGGTGAGATTGTTGGTTGGACCGGACGAGCAACTTATCCGACCAAGGCGCGGTACTTCAGCCAGGTTCCACACCATTACGTTTTCAACACTCAGGTGACTGAGAATGATTGGGAATATGTCTTCGTCTGTGAAGGACCCTTCGATGCCATTTCGATAAATGGTGTAGCGACCCTTGGTGATAAGCTGAGTGAGGAGCAGATCTTGTGGCTCAACCAATGCGGTAAAACCGTCGTGGTTGTTCCCGATCAAGTCAATGGTGGTGGTACGTTGGTTGACGTAGCGATCAAAGAAGGATGGCACGTCACATTCCCTCGATGGGACAAGGGTATCAAGGATGCCGCAGATGCGGTCAAGGCTTACGGAAAGCTTTATACCATCTGGTCCATTATTGACTCCAGAACCAAAGATAAATTATCAATAAATGTCCAGAGACAAAGATTAAAATAAGAGACCATGGAGGTCCGATGAGCCATAAAACAGAACAAACCGAGCTCAAAGATTACAGCGAAGAAGTCCAAAAGATCCTAATCCAGTTCATGTTGTCAGACAACTCCGCATACGTGCGTTGTCAGAACATTGTGCGACCTGAATACTGGAATGAACGACTCCGACCTGCAGTCCGTTACATTCAAAAATTTACTGATGAATATCGTGCTCTACCTACACCGGAACAGGTGAAGGCGGAAACGAGTATTGATGTTCCAGCCATCCCAGGCATCATGAGTAACCATGTCGATTGGTTTCTCAATACCGTTGAGGATTTCTGTAAGCACAAGGCTATGGAAGCCCTGGTCTATGATGGTCCAACTCTGATTGCCAAGGGCGACTACGCGGAATTGGAGCGTCGCTCCAAGGAGAACATGCTCATCAGTCTTCAGACTGAACTGGGTACTGATTATTTCTCTGATCCGCTTGAGCGACTTCAACGAATGAAGGACAAGACCGATACGACCTCGACTGGTTGGAAGGACATTGATAACAAGCTTTACGGTGGTATGAACCGTGGCGAGATCACCTTTTTCTGTGGTGGTCCTGGTACGGGTAAGAGCCTCTTCCTACAGAACCTTGCACTCAACTGGGTGCAGATGGGTCTCAATGTCATCTATATCACCATGGAACTTTCCGAAGAACTTGTTGGTCTGCGCTATGATGCGATGATCACACAGGTGCCAACCAAGCAAATCTTCAAGAACATTGAAGACATTGCAATGCGGTTGGGAATGATGCGGAAGAATGGTGGTTCGGCATCGCGTTGGGGCAAGCTTCAAATCAAGAAGCTGCCAATGGCTGGTACGACTGCGAACGATATTCGAGCATATCTACAGGAATATGAGATCCAGACAGGTCAACGTCCTGATGCGGTAGTCGTCGATTACCTGGATCTGATGCATCCCAACAGTGGCAAGATCAACGTTTCGGATCAGTTCATCAAAGACAAGTTCACCTCAGAAGAGCTTCGTGCGCTTGCCGTAGAGTGGAACATCCTATGCGCTACTGCATCGCAGCTCAATCGTGCCTCCATCCAGGAGCAAGATTTTGACGCCAGTCACATCGCGGGTGGTATCTCGAAGATCAACACCGCAGACAACGTGCTGGCAATTCTCACAACGGCAGCAATGAAGGATCGTGGTGAATATCAGATCCAGTTCTTGAAGACTCGTTCGTCGAGTGGTGTGGGTCAGAGGATCTTCTTGAAGATTGATCAATCAACCCTACGTATCGAGGATGCTCCACAAGATATGGCAGAAGGACGTTCCTCCGGTATATCGGCAATTCAGGCCGGTTTGGCTGCGAACGCGACCTCTACCGTGACTAAGAGCATTGGCACATCATACTCGCCCGAGAAGGGGTCAACAGCACCCGCCGCAGAATCTCGCATGGCATTGAACCCTAAGCCAGTTGACACGTCATCGACACAGTCCTCGGGCGCGAACCTTCGTGCTCTAGCGACCAGGCTGGGCAAGTAACTGGTTGCTTTGGCTAAATAGTCACAAGCGCCAGTTAGGAGAATCATGAATGACCGGTCATCACGATGACATTAGGAGGTATATCAGGCTAACTGATAACACCCGGTCTGAGACTGACAACATCCTGTTGGAAGGAATCCAGATTCATACTCCGGATCCTTCCAACCTTCTCCTTGAAGATATGAGCGATATGATCTTCAAGTTTCGCAGCTATAGCGAACGTGACGGTTCCGAGGATTATTCCCGAGGCGTTGAGGAAGGCTTGTCATTGGCGGCACAAATGCTCGAAAGACTTTTGGAGCGATACTCTGGTCACTCTAAGGAGTTATAAGATGAAAGATGTTCGCATCAAAAGCATTATCGAGGAGTTGGACCTTTTTGTTCCACAACGCGATAAGCATCAAATCATTGAAGCCCGTGCGAGCAATGTCATCGCCAGTGCGATGAACCTCTTGAACCTCATTCAAGAGTCTTTTACTCTTGATGAAGCGGAAGAGCTTCAACGCCGCCTACTAGGCGCCATCAAGAACCAAGATCCAGATAAATTCAATCGCAAGATCAGAGAATACCGTAAGATTCAGGAGAGCAAGGATGGCAAGTAATATGCATGACATCCGCCAAATCATGAATCTCATGGAGAGCGCTTCTGAGTCACCACTCCTTGAAGGCTGGCTTGATGGAATCAAGAACAAGCTTCAGGGACGTATGGGACGAAAAGCCCGTGCCGAGATGGCTGATAAATTCGCCAAAGAATGGTACAAGTGGTTGGGCCAGACACGTCGTGAAGGCACGATGGAAGACATGGTTCGCTACATGCAGATGCGCGTCGGCTTCAATACAGATGATGTCCGTGCAGTTCTTGCTCAATTCCATGAGGAAACTGGAGAAGAAGTTGATCCTGATCTTCCAGGTGGGGCCTCTGCGGTTGACGAGCCCGAACAGTCAGATGATGGCGAAGAGACTGCGGACGATTCCTCTGAACCAGAAGACTCTTCTGAACCCTATGACGATGAACCAGAGGATGATACCTCTTCGGGCCGTCCACACGAGGAAGAGCCTTGGGGTGATGATGAGGCACATACACTAGATCCAAACGCCAGGATGAGTGACTATGGCAAAACCTATGATGTGAATGGTACGGGAACGACCACCGCTACTAAGCAGAAGGTTCGTCCCGATGATGTCGTTGAGAATCCAGGTGATTACCTAACTCGTGGCAAACTGGATCAGGCTAAGATTCAGCGTCGTCTTGCATCCATGGAGCCAGGACAGCGTCTTGTATTGGGTAAGAAATCCTATTTTCTTGGCGATGATGACGCTAACGAATCCATCAACGAGGATTCGGAGAATGATACCGGCATCTTGCATCGCAAGGAAGTTGAAGTGATCATGGATATCAGTGCGGCTAGAGTCAATGACTTCTATCTGCTTGATGGTCCGGCGAATGATGAGACTTCAAGAAATGCTGCCGCGATGGCTCTTGACTATGGTCGTGGTGGACGAGCAGGTCGTAGTTCCTACAGGGATACCACTGGTCCCGCTCCTACGAATGCTGGCGGTGCGAAAGCTTCTGGGCAGTATGATGCCAAGGAAATGACCGATACTCTCAAGGGTTACAACTATCCGGTCTCCAGAATTGAAAGCCTGGCTAGGAAAGTTGGTCGGTCTGGATCAGTCAGTGATATGTCGGATCAGGACATGGACGAACTGGCTCTAATCGGATATGCATTCTTCCGATCACGCACTTGATCTAAATTGAATCCTTGAAGCTGCTCATGCTAGAGCAGTTCTATGGTCAGTATCACACATTTCGAAGAACTGAAACCCAGCGAGCTTCTGGAAAGTCTTGATGTTGACTGGATTGTGACCGAGAAGATGGACGGCAGCTATTTGCGTGCGGGTCTAGATGAGAATGGTCGGTTCTACACCCAACGTAAGAATGCTCCTCCCTGCTATTCCATCAGTGACTGGTCAGATGAGGCTTGGGCTCAAGCCTTCCGTTCTGGACATACGATGGCTGAGTTATTGGTCAATCACCTAATGGAGACAAAAGGAATTCGACCGCATGGTTGGATTGATTTTGAACTCATCTATGGTGATATGCCAAATACCATTCCATACGTCCTTCCCAAGGACGTCGATCATATGGCGATCATCACTTCTACCAATGAGCTGCGGTGGGATCATGATGCTTCGCAGATCTTCCGCTTCAATAGTATGTTCAGTATTGACCAGATTATGTCTATGGATGGGGTCGATCGTACAGAAGTGCGTCAAGTAGAACGATGGACAACAGGCTGGCCTATGTCTTGGCCGGCTGATTATTCGAAGGCCAGACTACGGCAATCAGCAAATCGTTTGAAGAAGGTACTCGAGGATTGGTTCCCCAGAGAATCAAAGGTCGAGGGCTTCTCGATCTTGGAAGTCCTTGAGATCAACTTGAGTCGAAAGCATCCTAATTGTGGTGATCGGGTATGGGCGGATATCAAGCCATTACTGAAGGATGAGCGCGCTGAGCTACAGGATGTCTTCCTAGCGATGGTGATGGTATTCAAGGACTTGGTTCTACGAGTATTCCAGAGCGAAATACATTCGAGCATCGGTGCTGGTTCTTTCACTGAAGGATATGTTGTTGAACGTCAGGGGAAGCTATTCAAATTCGTAGATCGTGACGTTTTTGGCGAAGCAAACAAGTTCGTCCACTTGATCAAATATTGGCTGGTTGGCGGAAGCCGACCTCCACGTCCTTGTTTCCTCAGTCGCACAAAGGACTGGCCAATGGAGAAAAGGCTTGCTCGTTTGGATCTGCTACTTCGTCGATATCAAGATCATCGTTGGGTGATTCATTTCACATTGCGGGATGGATTGAAGAGGTCGATTATCTCCTACAGTGGAGACCTCCATCAACGCACCCTGAACCTATTTGCTGATACGAGAAAGAGAATTATTGATGGGCGGTAAAGCCTTCAAAGACGTAACCCGGAGAATCCTTCGTTCGGAGATCATTCCAACTCTTGAATGGCTCGAGGAACAATGGCCCGATTACGTGCTCAACGGTACGATTCATATCAGCAACTTTCTGCTTGGAAGTGCGGGTAAGAATGAAGATAGTGGTGATCTAGATTTGAATCTGGACATCAAGAAATATGATCAGGCTCTGGTAGCTAATCAACTGGAAGCATTCTTGGGTGCCGACTATGTGAAGGCCCGCCCAGGCAATAATCAGATCTTCACTGCCGTGCCCATCAAGGGCGATCCGGCAAATGGTTACGTACAGGTCGACTTCATGTTTGGTGACCGAGCCTGGCAATCATTCTCCTACTTCGCGGCTGGTATCTCTGATAAGCCAGATGGTATTTGGCAACCCAAGCATTCACGATTCAAAGGCCTCTACCGTACAGAATTCCTGAAGGCGTTGACGGCGTACAATTCCGATTGGGTCTTGGAAGAGAATGGTGAGATGATCGCGCGTGTCGGTCCAACCTTCTTTCATGATAAGGGATTGGTATGGCGATATCGCTATCGCCCTTTCAAGCGAGGGAGCACCAGTGAGCGGATCAAGACACTCAAGGAAGTCGACAAGGATGAGTTCCTATCTATCTTCCCCAGTGCCATTCCTGCCAAGACGGATGTGATGCTCGATCCAGAAGAGGTCACCAAGCTACTTTTTGAAGATCATATTGATGCTGAATCTTGTACCACGCTTGAATCATGCTGGACTTTCACCACCTGGTATTATAAGCCAGAAGAGCGGGCCAAGATCATCAAAATCTACGTTGAACGCTTAAATAGCTTGAAGGCAGAGATACCTGTGTCTCTGTTCAAAAGTATTGGCATCAAGGTGGAAGAATGCGCTGGAACGAAATCATAAACGAGACCTCGACCGCGGGAGCAAGTGCTTCTGGTAATGTGGCAACTTCAATCGGCGGTATCGGTGCGGGCTTTGATCCAAATGGTGATTGGGGGATCTATAATAGTTCCAAACCCAAGGTAGCCAAGGCTAAGAAGCGCAGCATTATCCGTCGCTAAAATGCTCCGAGTGATAAATAGTTTGAACAGAAACATCCTTTTGAGGAGTAATCACTATGGTCGCAAAAATTAACGGTTTCGTAAAGACTCCAGAGCAGTCGATGAGCGGTGGCATGAATATGTACACCGTAACCACCACCACCGACATTCTGACCGCAACTTCCGGTCACAACGTTGCACTGGACAAGCTCATCGAAGCTATCTCGACTCGCGCACAGCCAGTTCTGCTTGGTACCCCTGTCAACAACAGCGGCACCTACACCCTACGTTTCTCCGTTGAGCACAACGATATCTTTGGTTCCACGCTAACCGCGATGCAGACCATGATCCGTGGTGCAGACGTTCTGAACGACGGTGCAGCAGCACTCGCAGTATTCGCGCTCTAAGTCCTGCTTAGAAACGATACAAAAAGAGCCCTGGAGGAAACTCCAGGGCTTTTTCGTGACTGAATGAAATTGAAGATTATTGGCTAGGCATCAAGTGTGTGATGTCACGGGCGACGCTTTGGATTTCAATCAACACGCCTTCATCATCGAAGATGCCACGATCGATCCAATCCTGCCACCGGACATCATCATGCCGCTGAATGCGATGAATGCCCCGACGAACTTCATGACCTGGAGCAATGCTCAGCATGTAGTCCCTGAACTTCTTATGGTCTGATTCAGGAACAATCTCGAGAAGAGAGAAACCGATTAGGTCATCGATCTCAACCTCATAATAGTCTCTGAAGGTCTGGTTGGTGAATGTGATCTTGAGGTCCTGATTGAAGCAAACGATCATGTCAATGGTGTTATCGATGACTGTACGATACCGTTCTCTGGAACGCTTCAACTGAGTATCAATATCCTTGAATTCAGTGACATCACGAGCAACCACAATTCGAGCCTCGGCATTCTCCCAGGAGATCGGACGGCTATTCACAGCTACTTCACGAACCTCTCCCTGCTTTGTCATGAACAGGGTCTCGTAATACTCTGGATTCTTATCAGCAATCAGAAGCCTGATGCTCTCCCGCTCTAGGGGGTGAACGAAATCGAGAGGATGAAGCTTCTCTAGTTCGTTTGCATTATACCCTGTAAGGGTCTGCAAGCGCTCATTCCAGTCCAGGAGTTCCGTGTAGTCATGTACGAACATTGACTCACTAGACGCCTCTCCAAACGCTCTGAAGTGCGCTTCACTCTTGCGAAGATCCTGATACGCCTTCTTGAGTTCATTTGTATCGTAGAAGACCAGGATCCATTGCTGAGCTACGCTGTTCTTGAAGACCGGTGTGATATGGACTTCAAACCATCCGGCCGCACCATCTACACCAATGAGTTGAATCTCATGACGGGCTTCTGCTTGCTCGTTGAGTGAGCGACGAACAGTCCAATATCCCTTATCCACACCAAGTACGGATCGGAGTGATGCTCCGATGAGTTCTTTCCTTGGCCTACCTACGACGGTTCGGAAACCTTCATTGGCAAACTTGATCTTCGGCTCATCAGTGTCTTCCTCAAGAATAAGGAAGCCGGTATTGGAGGCATCAATGGCTGTGAGTAGCTCTTGATTCTTCTCAGCCAATTCTCTGATCATCCGGTGATTGTTGACCTTGTGAGTCATGTCCCGGACTAGGACAATGAACGTAGTCTTCTTATCGTTGCGTACAACTTTGCTGGCGCTGACATCGATGAAAATCTTCGTGCCATCCTGCTTGATGCCCATGAACTCTTCACAATGAACAGCTTCTGTGATATCTTCTTCATTCACCATCGTCATGAACTTTTCCATGAAAGGCTCATCGATCACGGTGCCTTCAGCGAATGCGAAAATGGTGGAAAGGTCCTTTCCTAGGATCTTACGTCGCTTCCATCCAAACATTTCTTCGGCGGCCGGATTGATGGATTCGATGGTACCCTTTGAGTCAACGATCAAAAGGGCATCACTGAGAAGTCGGGAGGTCTGTTCGATCTGGTTGGCGTATTCATCAATCTTAGCCTGAAGTGTCATTGTAACATCTTGGGCCAAGTTCATTGTGCCTTTGGCGGCGGCTTCTAGAGCCTCTCCGCTGTCGAGCGCTGTCTTGAGAGCCTTCTCCCGCTCAGCCTTTTTCTCCCGAGACTTAGCGTCTTCGAAGAGCCATTTCATCATAGCTTTGCCTTGATCTCGATAAGCACCATCTTCAGGCCGTTCATCGCCTCTGTGATGGTGATGTTGTTCTTGGAATAATCGTCGATGATTTTGTAGATCTTCTCATCCTTCTTCTCCAGCTGCTTCATAAGCCTGAAGCAATACCAGCCAAGAGCGATGATAATGCCAAGGAGAAGGGCCGTCAGAGCTCCACTATCGCCTTTGGCGATTAGGGAGATCAAATCTGAAAATAAGTCACCCATTTGAACTCCTTAGCGTAACGATCTAATGCAGTCGTATTTATAGGAAACCTGGCTCTACCCGATAGCTTTTAACTACTTGTTTTTCGCGGATTTTAGCGGCGAAACCACCCAACAGCTAAATAGCTGGCAGTTCTTTATTTGAGTGGTCATTATGCTTCTATCTGAACTTCTGGGCGAGCGCGCAAACCTAACAATTGAGGAAGAAGCAATCCTCAAGCAGGCCGTGTCTCTATGGGCGAACAAATTTTCTTCCATTGTGAAGGAAAGTCGTAGCCCAAAGTTGAAGACTAGGATCGTTGTGAAGAAAGATCGCAAGAATGGATGACTTCGATCTAGCCTCAGAGCTTCAGAAACTTGGCGTTTCAGAACCAGAGAGCTTGAAGGTCAAGGCAACGATTGGTGGCGGAGATTTGATGAATCTCATCGACGCTCTTCGTGACATTGGCCAAGGTCAAAGTCTAGCCAAGGCATCTGCCATCCTTGGTAAATATGGAGTCCAGATTAGGAGTCGCAAAGTGAACAACGAAACCAATTATCTCAAAGCAAAGTTCGAAAGCCTGCGTGGTGGACAGACGCTCGATGAGACGTTTGGCGTCCTGGTTCCACTTGCTGAATCTTTCTCATATGCCATTGAAATTAACGAACAGAACAGGGACCGAGTTCTTGACTGGTTGGATGAAAACCAGGTAGAATACCAGGCTACTAGCGCCACGGCATATCGCATTCAGTGCGGTGATCGTGATGTCGCTTATCGCACTGGTCGCGCTCTGTCTGAGATCCTCAGGAAACCAACGGTGCGTGATTCCGTTAATCCAGAGGTATCAGAAGTGTCTAAGAATCCAAATAAACGCGTCTCTGACGCGAAGGCCAAAATGGCCGATATCAAGCCCCGTAATCCAGTTGTCGCAGCGGTCAAAGTCCGTGGCGGTGCTGGCGCGCATGACGGTGGCAAGGATCCTCGCAAGGTGGACAAGCTTGGTCGTGGTGCCAAGCACAAGGCCAAGTTTGACGAGGAGATCGATGACAACAACCTGAGTGAGGGAGTAGTAATGGGCATGAAGCCAGTGAATCCACTTTTCCGCCTGCGCGAACTCGCAGGTCTGCCACAGATGGCAAATGAAGACGACATTGACGGTATCGAGATTGCTGATGCTCCAGAGATTGATCCAGAGGGATTGCTTTCAGCTGGTCCAGTAGGCGGTACTGAAGAACCGGCTGATATGGACGTTGACGGCATGGGTGATGATCCAGTGGCCGATCCAATGCCTGATATGGATGGCGGCATGGATGATGGTGACATGGGTGGCATGGATGATATCGGCGGTGACGTCGACGGCATGGATGATCCAATGACTGATCCAATGGCCGATCCAGCTATCGAACCTATGGGCCCTTATCCAGATGATATGGATGCTGGCGTTCCTGGTGATCTCGGCAGTGATCCTATTGAAGCAATTCCAGGTGCTGATGCACCTTCGCAGAGTGATGCGATGAGCCAAATCGAAGATAGCCTGAACGGCATTCAAACGATGCTGGCAGACATTCGCCTCAGCGAGTATAAGAGCCTGATCAAGAAGCTTCAGGATCTTACGAATCAGGCTCAGATGATGGGCCGAGACTACCTAGGCGAACGCAGGAAGAAGTAATGCGTTTCCGAGAGATTCGTGGTGGCCTCCAAGTGCCTGTCTCTACTGAAGAGCAGGATTTGATTGAGATGATTGAATCATCGGAAGGTGGTTTTGTCAAGCGTCAGTCCTTGGACGAGCGGCAACGTGAGCTTGCTAGAAAGATGGTGAGCCGTGGTGTTCTTGAAAGAACCCAGCGTGAAGGATCTCTTTTCTATCTTGTAAGCAAACTAGACGATCTTTGGAGATAAAATGTCAAACTCACTAATCCCTATTGGCCCATCACGCCATGATGTCGCCGAAATGGAACGCCTGAGAGCTATTATGAATGGTTCCAATGTTCCAGCCGTTCAGCAACCAATCCAAGGTCACTACGCCGGTGGATCGGCCGGACAACGTCGTCCAATGAATGAGACCAGGAATTACGTTCCTCCTATCATTCCAAGCTTTGGACCATCTCGCGATGATGTGAACAGCATGAAGACCTTGCTGGAGAGGATCAATAGCCTGACCGGTGATGAAGCAGAACCTGCTCGTCCAAGCAGCAACGCGCCACTTCTAGAGACCAGTGCTTTCACAGGTGGCAACACGGTAACTCCAGGTGCAGGTCCTTATGAAGTCCTGATCAGCCTGAAGGAGAATGCACAGGGTAAGGAAGTTCGCTCCTACAATGTCGTTGATTCTTCGCGTCGTGATGTGGTGAGCAATCTAGCAGTTCAAGAAGCCGCACAGGCAATCATGAAGCTGCTCAATAAGGGCCAGGACTTCAATGGTTCACGAGTCCAGGAAGTGATTGAATTGGAAGAAGATTTCAATCGCAATCGCATTGAAGCAAGTCGTCATAAGACTCGCTATCAAAGGTCAGTTGAGCTAGGTGAGAATGCAGCCGCAGACGTATTCAAGACACGTTTTGGTACAGCCAAGGCAAATGCACTCGCTGCTCAAGACCAAATCAAGAGCATCCTAGAATCCATTAGATAATCAGGTAATGACGGTTGAGTTAGCTCAACCGTTTCCTGCTGACTGAATGACATCTAGGCTAAATATACAGAATATCGCAGCTTGCATATCTGGAAGGATGTCATGGTCATTGATGAACTCAACAGCAGCCCAAGCTTTCGTCTAAACAAGATTTTAGGTCTCCTTGAGAGCCTATATGGTTTGACGATTGATTTTGAGGCCGCCTCAAGTACCGCAGAGCTCCAGAGTATCTACGAAGCGTATGGTTTGGAGCGTAGCAGGATTATTAAGGAAGAGACTTTCAATTCCTATAATACCAATCCTGATTACACCAAGGCCGTCCTGATCCAGGAGGCTATCCATATTTTCCTTAGTGAAGTTGCACCCAAAAGAATCAAGCGTCGCCCAAAGTCGGCCTAAGGAGCAAACCACATGACCAAAACCAAGATTGAACGGCTGAAGGCAATCAAGGAGGAGTTTGTTAAGACACAGGCTCGTCTAGTGGCTGCTCGCCAGCTTGAAGAATCAGCTGAATCAGCACACCTTTCCACACTTCTGGAGAATGATCTGGAGCAAGCAGAGCTAGTCCTCGCGGCCCAGGATATCATGAACAAGCTTCAGAATATCTCAGAAGATCTCGCGAAGATGAACGCACAGGATCTCTTCCCGCTCGTTGATCGCATGAAGGCAACCTTCGGACCTGAAGCCAGCCATGCTTTCGAAGTTTCTGCTGGTGAAGCAGTCACGAATGCGATGCAGACCGTGCGTCACGCAAAGGACGAACTGGGTAGCGCAATCATGCGTCTAGAGGGCAAGTATCCAAACGACATGTCGATGGACACTCCACCCGTTGATGGCGCTCCAACCGACATGGAACTCGACAGTGCGCCAGCTGATGGTGCTCCTGAAGCATCTATGGATGATGTCTCCGCTGCAATGGACGATTTCGGTGGTGCTGATGCCGCCGCTGGTCCAAACCCACTGGGACGTGCTCGCAAGGAAAGCGTTGAAGCAACCAAGGCTCCACTCAAGGAATCAGTCATTCTTGAATCAGCCGGTAAGAAGCTTCTCGAGACCGAAGGTCTTGGTTCGCTGATTGATTGGCTTCTGAATGAAGCAGCATCTTCAATGCCAGCAGACAAATTCCGCAGCTTCTCGAAGAGCGTCGCTGTTCGTGCAGCAGAAGATCCAGCAAAGCTCGCTGGATGGATTGGTAAGAAGAAGCATGGTATGGCCGCAATGGCTCAGCTGGCTCAGCCTACCTATACCGCAAGCCCAGATCTATCTGTTGTCGAAAGCATTGAAGAGGGTAAGACCTTCCGCAAGAATAGCGATGATGAAGACAAGGCTGGTCGTTTTGCTGCTCGTAAGGATGCTCGCAAGAAGAAGGCCGATGACCTTGAGGAAGGCAAGACCTTCAAGCGCAG
>JAOYMO020003042.1:0-16505 GCA_025802455.2 Iodosphaeria phyllophila | reverse complement strand
TTGGACAGACGGAGGTACGACACCACTGTGTTTCCAAAAAAGACTTAAGCACGGAAAGAATCTTTGAGCCGGAAAAAGTAAAAGGATGGAAGGATAAAATCTTGCCCAGCGGCCAAGCTTCGAAGGTGTTTTCCGTCATTCATTGTCTATGCCTTTTTGGAAACACGGGGGTGATACTGCCGTGATGTCGACCCTTTTTTTTTACCCGTGTTGGTAATCAGGGCTTGGGAGAGCTACCGGTATAAGGCTTCACATATCGGTACATAGTAAATTGAGGCGTGCATAAAATAGCTTCTGTGGAATGGCGAAAGATTGATGCCGTATCCCCTTACTGTGGTACTGTGTACAGTGGTTACTGGCGTAGTTTTTTATCCCTGTCACGTGCTTGTGGGGGTCCCCGCACACCTGCACCACAAAGAATAGTTTCTCTTCCTACGCAATTGTTGCCAACGCTCTCATTGTTGTACTAGTTCTATAGCAACACCAGAAAAGGCAGTATCTTATGCTCACAAGCGAATTGCAATCAGTCATCTTGCTTTAGTAACTACTCTTACAACAATGAGGGTGTTGGCGATAATTGCGTGGGAAGAGAATTTTTACTTTGTGGTGCAGGTGTGCGGGTACCCCTATGCGTACATAACAGGGATAACAAAATTACACCAGCAACCATGTGCTTTCGTGTACACTCCAATCGACACTGGACTCGTGGCAGTTGGAAGCCTTCTGTGAAGCTTCTGCAAATGCCTAGTAAATCGTTGTGTCTGGAATGATGATTGATTGAATTCTCTCTCTACGAATCTATCTACCAAATAACACTTAACATCTCATACGACTTCTGATACATCGTCTGTTACACGTTGTGCCCCTTTATCGCTTACTTAAGTGTACGGCTTACATAAGCGTGGATCTCTAGGATCCACAACCACATTAGCTAACGGTTCCTGTAGGCAATTCTCCACATAAAAGACCTTCAGCACCATTCAAACCGCTTGCTCGTGGGGAACTGCCTACGGGAACCCTTAGCTAAGCAAGAACCGACTTACGTGGGTTCCCGCTTGCAAATTTGACCACCCGCCTGCCCAAATGAGTTAACGCCAAGCTCCGCGGCTTCGGGGCATCTGGCTTACCATGTGTGTCTTGGATAAGTAAAATAAAATAGTTACGTCTGTATCACCCACTCGTGACTCCGGCCACGCATATTAGAGTCTTTTTAAGTAGATGAAATCGACGATGGTTAGTTAAATAGTATCGTGGCCCAAAGGGCCCAAATCTACTTCGTACAGTAATATCTAACGAGCCCATCTTTACTAGCGTGTATTACAAAAGCCTTCGGATCAGGTCATAACACCTTTAGGATCAGCAGGTCAAGCAGTGCTGTTGTAATGTCAATCTTTCTGCTTTTTCTACGTTAATCAAGATCACCAAACCCAAACCAAAACGTAGCCTAGTTGCTCTTCCAGAATACCCAACCTGTTCAACAGCTCACTTCAACGACGTGGGACTCTTTTCTGTCCGTGTATTATGGGCTTGGGAGAAAGCTGATCTCAAAGGTGTGCAAAAGTGCGTTGTACAAACTTTCGGAGAGACGGAGGCAGGCTGGTATGATACCTCTGCCGTATCCCCTTAACTGCCACGCAACTGCAGTCCGTACAGTACACGGGCGAAAATTCAAGTCCACTGATGCAACCAATGAGGTCCATGAGTGACTCCTTCCACAGTTCAAGGAGCCTTGACGGCAATCATCAATTACAGAACTGCGCGGCATCATAAAACGAGCGCATTGGGTACCATTCAATAGCAATTTAGCTGATGTGTAATTACCTGCAAACGGATCTCCCATGTTTCCCTTGGACAATAGATTATTCAATTGTAAAGTGGTGAGCTTGATGAGTTCTCTGCGACAAATAGACCGATAATGAGACCGTAGCTCTTTTTTCGATCTAACTTACTGCAGCATGCACTGTACATTAGTTTTGGTGGGCTGCAGTTGCGTGGCAGTTAAGGGGATATTTCCGAAAAGATGTGGACAATTTATTACGAAGGGCACCTTTGCAAGCTCAGCAGCCACATTATAAGACAGCTTTCATTGGTGGAATTGTTCCCAGTGCAACCATTCTAACAGACGAGGCTTGCCTATGAGAGGCCAAGAATGGCATTTGTTTCTGGGGACACCGTCGCTCGCGAGGGAAAAGCTTGGCCTAAGCAACCCATGAGCAGGGCAGGTGGCTACAACGAAACGGCCAAATATCATCCCGGTCCACATGGTCTAAGATAAAACATTATTACCACACAAGCAGCGTGATTTAGCAAATTCTTTTGTTAATACCTATCCCTTTGCGTTTGTCACCGCTGTGCGTATATCGTTGTCATCATAAATTTCTGTTTTCATCACCAGCTCTCTATTAAACAGTCACAATGCAGCTACGGTTACTATGTGTCCATATCCTGTTCCCTGGTGCTGCAGCCGCGCCCCCCAAGGACGCTCCAAAATTAGGTGAACAGGTCCAATCGTCGAGAAGCAGGCCACAAGATGGAGCGAGTCCACAACCACTAAACCGGGCTGCGCAACAATCCATGGCTTTTCTCACCCACTCGAGCACCGAGGACGAATTTCGGGTAGACTACGGCGGTAATAAGCAACCGAAGACCCATTTGAAGAGCTTCTTGGCGGGCTACGATGTATCTGAGGCCCTTGGAAAAGTCATGGAGAACGAAGGCCTGGGGCATAAATTCTTCTGGATGCTAGATCATCCGGACGTGTGTCTCAGAGATGTACCTAGTGGTAGTGCGCCAATTATGAGTAAAATGGCGATAGAATATAAGGGGCCCCACGCAGAAGAATTGTGGAGAGAGATCCTACAACCCAAAATCCTGCAAGAAATACTGGATGGCGAAGTTGGTTCGGTCGCTCAACTCCGGTTCGCCCCCGAATATTTGTACCCTGCAATTATTCGTGCGGTGGAGGCTAGGAACGATAATGAACGGTTTCGAAACACGATCTTTAACCTTGTTCAATCATTGTCCGCCTCTAAAAAGGCTCATCTCGTGCAGGCCATCGAAAGCGTAACCTTCAAGAACGAAATCTTGGAACTTGTCAAAGATGAAGCACAAAGATTCTGGACCTTTTCCCAAATTTCCGATTACTGCGTCGTAGCTGGCAGAAGCTTGGACGAGCTGGGATTGACGGTTGATCGACTTGTGCAGGTGTCAAAAGCATCGACGGACGAGCAGGTATTCGCAGTGTTTTCAGAGATATTGAAGATTGGCAAGGCAGAAGAATTCATACGACTCCTCGGAAAAGTCTTGCTCAAGCGTTCTGATCCTGTAAGATTCTTCAATGAACAACCCCTCGAAGAGCTTACGGGATTATTGTTGCTCATAAATAGATCCCGTATGGACCAAGATCTAGTTGATATCGTGTACAGCTCGCTCCTTCATCGTTCAAGCGGACTAAATCCGGGACAGAGGATATGGGTGGCTTTTGCCAGCCTTTCCGCGACAATCAAACCCCACTCTGAGGGCTCGGTCTCGGAAATACTGTTTTCCCACTCAAACACATGGAGCGTTGACTACAAAGCAGAAATACTCAGCCAGGGTAGATTCTACAACGTGGATCAAAGCGGAACCATTCTCAAATCATTAGATCCAAGCACTATGTCTGCTGATCAAATCATCCCTATCCTAGGAACCATGTCGAAAGAACAATTTGCAATGCTTGCAGCATCACATACACAGGCTTCGCTGCTGGACGAGCTTATTAAGCTTGGCCTGGCATTTCCTCCTAACATGAGGTTATGGCCTAAAGTTTACTTCAACAACACATTGAGGCCGTTGCTTCTTGGTCGCCTTTTGGGCGCCAATCTAGACCAAATGATTTCTATCCTGAGGATCATGATTGAACAACGCTGCAAGGATGACATCGAACGCACACTAGACGCCATGGCGCCGAACTCTGACACCAGTTTTAATCAACGGATCAAATTACTGGCTGCCCTAGAGGAAAACGTGTACCATTTCGCAAAGAAAAACAACAAAGGGGACTTCGTAAGCGAGTTTCAAAAAGATGAGCGGAAAGCCCTAGACAAGCTAAAAGGGAGTGTGAGCAATGAAGAGGGGCAGTGGTTCCAAAAACTCGCTGAGCAATACATTGACGTCTTGAAGATGCTTGAAGAGCAGGACTACCACTACCAAGAAATGACAGCGATTGCCACCGCCCAATTGTATGGCCCTTTTGCGAATAGAATTAGGGCGGATCTACGCGAGGCCCTTAAGATGCGAAACCTGGTCCCTCTAGACGTAAAGTTAACTTTGATCCATATCCGCGAGCACGATATGTGGGATAGAATCGCTATTAAGTCAACCGTTGATGGTGGCGGTTGGTCTGGATTGAGCGATTCCTCAGGCATGGCCGAGCTCTACCGGTCCCTTGTACTCTCATTTAGATACGAAGACGGTGAACAAAAGCTTCGTTGTTGGAAAGCAATTCAGGAACAGTGGGGTAAACCAAGCGCTGCAGTTCTAAGTCAGGCCATGCGCGCTGCTTGGGGCAACGGGCATGACTTTAATCAGATGTCTGTAGACTCTCTGATTGAGTTTATTGAGCTTGGCGAAGACAATCCAGCCGCTGATCTAACATTGAAAGCCACCGAAGCACTGGAGAGGATGGAAAAGGGCCTTCTAAAGTTAGAATTTGGAAAAGACTCTTTTGTGGAGATGTCTCGCCAGATGTCTGTTAGACATGCTGTGAAGCTGAATCTACAGAAGGACCCACAGAACGATTCAGACCAAGAAAGACCACATGTACTCGGAAAGGAATGGGAGTACAAGGTCAGACTTTGGGGACAACTTTGCAAACAAGGTATATTGGAGCTCTCAAGGCACGAGTTGCCTTCTTTGCTACGCGTGGCGTACTCTTTTGGAGATCCGAGTCTAAGTAGCACCTTAGAAGATATGAAAAAGTGAGTCCTAAATTGAAAAAAATCCTTTTGAATCCCGTAGAACTCATGTCCTCGTCCGCTAATGATCCTTGGCTCCATTCCAGGAAGGGCGACTTCTGGGGCTCTCCAGACGAGATTATGCGGATTTACATCAAACCACTGAAAGATACTAGAGCAGGATAAGAAGAGTAGCGAAGCGCAAACATTGAATATATATGTTCCACTATCGTTACATCAACCTAACTAGCAGGGATGCCGCAGTAATAAAGTGCTTGGCCGACCTTTTCTTTCTAATCCGACTCGGGTTCAACAACTATGTGACCCGTGATTACGCCCGGTGGTAGTACCACTTAACCCGCTGACGCAGCCCAGATATCCGTCCGGATTGCTCCATTTCACTATCCCTGGATTCAAACTCCAAAAACCAACTAGCTGGCTACATCACCATGGCTTTTCCCAACTTTACAGCACCTCCAGCTCTTGCTAAGAGTCGTGTGTGGTCAGATTCTGATGTAGATACGAATGATTGGCTCCTTGAGGCTCCTACATCATGATTCGTGGTTCAAATACCTCCCCCTCCTCTGACCGTGTTCAGCTCGTCATGCCACGGTATATCGCGTCTCTTATATACTAACGCACACCCTCCGAGCGTTGTTTTAGGGCTGAGTTTCAAGGAGTTCTTGATTATTATCATAGGATACCGCGTGATAGTACCTGAAGTAAAGGACAATTGATCTATTCGCTACTTCGCTTTCCGAGCTATCAGCGAGCCGATTAACATTCATTCCTCATAGTTTGAAAACTTTCTATAACTAACGCCACGAGGTCCCGCGTCAGATTCCGCATGTCATGGACTCACAACAATCATCGTTGTAACAGCTCTCAGACCTTAGCACCAGAGATGACCGACTTCACAGCAACATGGAGGCTGGTGCTTTCCATTGTGAGATCGTCACTTGATGTATCGCCACACCCTCTTGCGAATATTTCTCGGTCGCCACTCAAACTTCTCAATTTGTATTGGTCCTCCGCTTTTGTTCCACCAAGACCATAGACATCGGTTCTTTTGGAGTTTTCGGTACCGCTCGTTTGGCTTCTATTATCGCTTGCTCCGCTTTTCGTAAATGGCGTTCTAGGTGTATTGTTCGACTGCTTGGAGATGTATTGTGACGTCTTGCGAATGAGGACTGGCGCGAGGAAGGGTAGGGAGGACACCATATTCTGCAATATCACTCTTGCGTTAGCGTCTTTTGCCTGTTGATGAAAAAGTATAATGAACACCGTATGACTTACGCCGACATTGAATTCAATGGTTCCCCAAAGCACTAGCATGGTGGAGTTTCCATCGCCGTATTGAATACGGTCAATTTGCCGGTAACGTAGAATTGAGCATATAGTCGTAAAAAGACCTAAAAGGAAGATCCCCGCTAGGCCAAACTTCTTCTCACGCCTCATACTCAGACGCAGGAAGACGGGTAGAGGGAGGACTGCGACAAGAATATCCGAGACAATCGTCACCGCTGCGTAAGCTGTAAAAGATGCACCTTGGGAAAGACAACTCCCCTCCTTCAGAGGATTCCAGGATCTGTCAACCTGGATTTTCATAGGTTAGTTTGTGGTTAGGCCGCAAATCCACCAACTTGTTGGAGTACTCACAGGCGAACAAGCAAGGATCAATGATAATGCACACGCCAGATGCGCCAGTAAAACCACGACGATGACCGACTGGATCAGCTTGTAATAAAACTGGTAGTACAAGGTCTGACTGACGCCCTTGAAAATACGCAAGTAACTAATGAGCAAAGCGACCTTGAAAAAGCTTATGCCCATTTGATATATGGGTCGACCAGCGAAGTTGAGTCGTGTATATATCACGAGGTCTGCTTGTGGTCGAAGATTGAGTGGCAAACCGAGGCCGTATTTGGTTTCTATCAATATGTTAGGACATTCGATGTTACACACAACAATCCTTCGTATCTCAGTATCTTCTTTTTAGAACTTACGAGCAATACAGAGAATCGAGTACAGCAATGCAAACACTATCGAAAGTGCTGCCATCATGTCATCCATGGCCCATTTTTGACGTCCACGTTGCCGAATATGAAGCCTCAATCCGACGATGATAACTGACAGAACGGAGAGGACCACGCAAACAGCAATAATAATCGGATATTGCGACTGAGCTTCCACCTCCGGAGTGACATTCAAAAGCCAGCCCATTCCCGATAACAGAATGAATGCTCTCATGGGAAAACATGTGCTTTCGTGAGACCCCCACGAGTGGTAAGAAGTACTTGGATAGAGCACATAGACACAGCGAAGAAAATAGATTGAATCATTGAGAATGTGAGCTCGGACCCTTTCAATCAGAAGGAATGGATCATTAGCCAAGTGAGCTGTAAGGATTTTGTTAATGCCTAGGTTCTGCAGCTTCTTGTCATATAAAAAGGAGGGTTGATTCCTTGGCTTAAGGAGTCCGTATGAATCATGTCAAACTTTCCAATAGAGAGCTCTTCATGCTCTCCCGTCAGTTTTAAACCTGGAGCGCATACCAACCTATCCTATCGACCATGACACTATCACTTCCTTTGCCTATGATCCAAGTCTTGTCCCTCTGTTACCGAAACCAGGGCCTAATCTAGTAATGTAAATAACTGCTCCAGAGACTACGCCTCAGCAGTAAAATTCGGTTCGGGCTTGTATGCATGATATGATTGCAATGTGCTGCCTCATGAGCCAATTCTACCGCTTTTAGATTAGCATATTCCGTCTGTTTACTCGTTTCACCCGATATACCTTGACGATTTACCGCAAGTTGTACTTCCTTACTGGCTGTTCACTAGCCGGGTTGGTGGTACACATAGCGGTACATTATTGAAGTATTACAGGCGAGCTGCGTATCGGTACTCCACGGCTTCATCGCGGCTGTCACTGATGAGCAGGAGCCGAACAGATGTCACTGGTAGCCGGCCGCAAATGACGATCATGTCAAGCTGTGGCGCAAAAAAGCACCGTCAATGCCGATAAAAATCGGTACTGACTGCTGCGTGTAGGAACACCACGCGCCAGTATGAAGCCCCGTACCGGGAGAGTGACGGAAAAGAATGTGATATGTCATCTTGAGTATGGAATCAACCACCAGTACCCCTGGGGTGAGCTTGTATAGTATGCTGACCAGCTTCCGCTGACCCATTGAATCCTTTCGATACTCTTTAATTCATGGTCCTCCACTCATCATATTCGGGCAGCTCTCAAAGCAAAATCTTCTTGTCGCCCCACCGGTGAAGAACCAAAAAAACAAGAATACCGAAGAAATCCCGTCAGGCCCGGCTTATGTCAATATGCCCTCGCAGCCCATAAATGAAAGCTAGCAACAAAGGGGAATTTTCAAATCAGTACGGCAATGTGTTGTGATGTGATTGCCAAACCCTGCCTTTCTACCTCTCATTTGTTGCGAAATATTTTTTTCTTGTGATGCTTACAGTATGCTTTAATGTACTCTTGCTTCAGTTGGAACCCTACAGTTCAGCCATAAGTTGATGTGATTGTTGCATGCTTACTTGCTCCAAACAATATGGTTTCGTTACAGTAGGCTCTGAGGCTTTGTACCGGTACCTCTACCAGTAGTCATGTCCTACTTAGCGACAGTGAGGAGTTAGTCAGAATTCACCGTGGGCCCATTGAACCTTCAATCTTGTGGATCCCAGAACTTCACATTTTGCGGGATTTATTGCACATAAATATCGCCCACTAGAATAGCCAGATAGCCTTGATTTCTTCAGATTTCAGTTTACACTTTACATCTAATCTATTCATTTGGGCCTAATACGATAACTTAGTCATAACTTTATTGGTGGAATCGCTACCAGCATGACCGTTCTCACCGCGAAGCCAGCCTATCGTAGGTCCCGAGTACACAGCAGCAGAAGCGAAAGCCACAATCTTGTCAATCTCAAAACCCCACCGTAGATTACATGTAGGTACAGCACCTCAACCAAAATTCGATGTGCCAATGAGCTTGTGTGCTGAACGAGAATGAAATACTCCCAACCCATCCGCACGGCGCGCCAACATTGCGAACGCGCAGCCAGCCTGCGGTTCCGCGGAGCAGGCAGACAATTACTGTGTCAGCACATCCTTTCGTACAGCCGACGATACGTTCTTTGCAGTACTATAGTATCCTCAAATCCCAGAACCTTGGCTGTGCATAGCACGGACGCAAAGATGGCCAGTTTAATTCGACTGTCACTTTTCAGTATGTTTTCTTCTCCTTCGCCATTCTTTTTCTGATAAAGTAACAACAAAACTTGCCGGAAAACTCACTACAGTCTGTTTTCCGTAAAAAGTTTACCTACCAGGCTACCACCGCAATGTGTACAAGACTGGGCACTGTCTAAACTTGGCAAGAACATGTCCTCTGACACTGCAAGGCCGAGTCCGCAGGCGCCCTGGGCACGGCGTTGAAAGGTCTTGGGCGAGATAGTCTAGTGGTAAGGCGACCCAGTCGTCCTCTAAGTAAGCGTCAGGTGGTCTGGGCACCCACCCACGCCGAGACAGAGATCGTGGAATCAAATCCCACAAGCTCAAAGGTGATCACGGTGGAGGCAAGGCCGGCTACATTTTACGGGAGGGCTGCAGGGGTCGAAGGGTTCTTTTTGGAATGTTTTTCCTGAAGAGTTTTTCCGCTGAAGTCATGCTTGTGCTGGGCGCATTTCATGGCGGAGTTACGATGAATGTCCCCCAAAATGATGAATTAGTCTTGTCAGTTGCTCGGTAAAACAATACGCAGCGTGTTCATGTATCCATATGTAATCATGTACCTCGTCGGCGAAAGGGTCTGTCATAGCTGATAGCTGCATACGGACCAAATAAACTTGATTAGAAGAAAAATCGGGCCCGCAGGGGTCCAACCAATAGGTAAGCTTAGAAATTTGTGCCACCGCTGAGGCTGTAAATCTTGCGAGTATGTAGAGAAGATGCGACGCGCAAAAAGTGCGAAAATCAACTCCACATTACATCAATTTCTGCGCCGTCTAAAATTAACGGGGCTCACTCTGGTAGGCCTGATTTTGCAGTGTTAGGGGATAGACTTGCACAACAGTCATCCTACGATCAGAGGCTAAGGGAGGATAATGTGGCGTTAGTTAAAATGAGCGTGGTGCGGTTACATTGCTGCACGAAGCATACACGTAGGGATTATGCAAGAACCAAAACCTTTAGGAGGCATCACCACTAATCACCTATCCTCTTGGACGCAGAAATCGTTCGCGAGGATAACGCACGAGATTGTATGCTCCCTTTGGCATAATCATGAGAACGGCCGATATTGGCGAGCCATGCCCCGAGCGGGCGAATTCCTCGGCCAAGGGGATTGATCTCTAAGAGGTGGTGAATGGCTGGGCAGTTGGTCGGTGGCGACCTAGGACCCAAATATGTGTGGGCCACTTACTTCTACTTTTGCTGGTATTTGAACTAATTGTAGCTGGCTTCTTTCCTTTTATCCCCCTTCTTCTTGCATTCGTGGAGCCATGTAGGCACGCACTCGAATACGGCAATGTCATCTTCGAGTGTGGTTGCCAACATTGTGTGTATCTAGTTACCTCTGCAACATTCTTACCCATCTCTTGCTACTTGATGGACCAGGAAGACCCTCGGTCTCGGGCGCGCTGAGAACAGTAGGATAAATGAGATCACCAGGCATATTCGGTACCTATATACCCTGTATCCCACTCTAAGGACTCCGTCCGAGCACTCCAGTCTCGAGCGAGAGCGTGATTGCACCAGCTGTCTATCAAGCTACCCCCTATCAGTATAGAGTTGAGGTCATTCTTGTGAAACCGGCTCAATCCGCATATATACTGCCGATACATATACACCACATCTTCAGTTTTCGTCGCCAACCCGCAATATCTCCTAATAAGTATCATTGTCTTTTTACTGGACATCGTTTGCCAGAAACTATCGTTTCCCCCTACGGTATTGACTCTTTGTGCCAGTTCAAACCATATTGCTGGTGGCGCACTTCTTATAGCGCCAGTTACCATCATAGCCTTCAAACGTTGCAGGTAAACTGGTCTTCATTATCGCGTCGTCTCTTTCCTTTGGTTCAGGAGTTGAAAATTCGATAGGCTTTGTTGATAGAACTCATTATGTGAACGATATCGTTTGTTCCCTACGTTTGCGTCGTTTTATTGCACTGTACTAATACTTGTGTGCTGCGGTTTCATGCGACAGCTCCAAAGACAAAAAAGCATCAACATCGACCACGCTAAGCTTTGTGTTTCTTATCAATCGAGCGCCAAAGCTTTGAAGACAAACCATGGCCGGTAATGGCTACGAGCAGGAAAGCACGAAGGGTCGGGTTTCTGCAACTCAGATACGGCCAGAAGAATCTGGGGCATCTATCAACCCTAAAGAACAGCTGGCCGCTTCGGACAATTCTAATGTGGATGCAGCATGGGAATTCCTCCAGAAGCATCGCGATCTCGTCCTTCACAATGTCAGCTTGGCAGATATGGCGGCTTTGCGCCGCAAGATCGATTGGCACATTGTGCCTCTCATGTTCTGCTGCTACACAATGCAATTTCTCGATAAAGTAATTTTGAACGTAAGTTTGCACGAATGCAAGTTTTTTGAGAGCTTCCTTTATTAAAAAACGACCGATTGACATATGTCCTGTTGATGCTGAATCTTACAGTACGCGGCCGTAATGGGACTCAAGCAAGATCTGAACCTTACTGGCAACGATTTCTCTAACGTGGCAACATTTCTCTTCGTGGCTCTTCTCCTCTTCGAGATTCCGAACAGTCAGTGAATTCTCGTGTCAGACATATGTCGACCAAATGATAGCCTTTCTAATCCATGCGCCACAGCCTATCTGATTCAGCGGTTTCCTGTGGGAAAATGGCTAGGTGCAAATGTGGCACTTTGGGGCGTCGCCACTGCATGCGGCGCCGCCGCACATGATTACCGGACCTTGCTCGTATCTCGTGTGTTTTTGGGCATATTTGAAGCCACGATCGGGCCCTCCCTTATTTTGATCAGCAGCCAGTGAGTACCCAGTACAATGCCCCCTCTCTTCCGATCGTTTGTGGGTTGCAGGGTTCGCTGACATTGCGTGTAAGATGGTACACAAAGTCAGAACAGGCCCTTCGCTTCTCCTTCTGGTATCTCGGCCTTGGCCTAGGACAAATAATCGGCGGTGCCGTATCTTATGGTTTTCAACAAGTGAACTCTGAACTGAGCACCGTTTCAAGACCGGAAAATCTGGCAGGATGGCGCATCATGTTCATAATGCTAGGTTGTGTTACAATCCTAGTCGGACTTTGCACCGCTCTCTTTCTCCCTGACTCGCCGATAGTCGCGTCCTGGCTAAACGAAGTTGAAAAGGTGACCCTGCTGAGGCATATTAGCACGAATCGAACAGGGGTAGATAATAGGCAACGTTTCTACCCATTCCAAATTCTTGAGGCACTGAGGGATCCCCAAGTGTATTTGTTGGTATTGTCTGTTGTACTAGTAAGATCTCTCCTACTAAGTCATCGAAACCACGTACGGAAATTTGCTTGATGTCCGCTTGCTGACGATGCTGGGTCAAGCTATCTACCTCCAGCGGTGTCGTCACTACTTTTTCTTCAACATTGATCAGCAATCTTGGATACGACGCTCCCCACGCAGCGTTGATGAATATTCCATCTGGCGTGGTCAGCATCTTCTTCACATTGTTGGTAGGATTTGGGATTCGTAAACGATCGCAAAGATGGGCTTGGATTATTGTTTGCATAATTCCTGGGTAAAATCATTTCTCATTCTTTTGTTTTTTGCTACTGATCACCCGGCGTCCCTCGAAATCAAGATTGGCTAGGATGCTAACGAGATCTTATCAGAATTATTGGGGGCGGACTGATGTCGTTCATGCCTAAGTCAAACCCGTCAGGCATTCTAGCTGGTATATATCTTGTAAATGCCGTCGTAGCGCCATTACCTGTATTTTATAGCGTATGTCGTTTCCATTTTTCTCTTCATTTATATTGGTATCATCCGTTAGGCCAGACAAAATGATGAATATTTCCCGAGCACAACAGATCAGGAATTCTGACCTATGACGAGAAACTACAGTTAATAGCGGCCAATATCGCCGGCCCTACGAAGCGTGCTTTCGCTGCTTCCATGATCAGCGGCTCTTTCTCGCTAGGTAATGTTATTGGTCCACAAACCTTCCAAGCGCGCGACGCCCCCGATTACCACCCGGCTAAGGTCACAGTTCTTGTCACACAAGCTGCTTGCGCCATGACGACACTGGTACTGTTTCTACATTATCACAGAGAGAACAGAAGATGCGGTAGTGATGAGGTTGATCCCAACCAAGAAGATTCAAGTTTAAGCATGCAACCTGAAACCTGGACTGGCTTGACAGATCGAGAAAACCGACGGTTCTTGTATTCGTACTAAATATGTTTAGAAAACAGGACATGGCGTAGTTCGGTCGACTGCCTAGCCAAGGGGTCGCTTGGCCGTTCTGTGACACTTGGGTACTGAGGATGACATCGGGACCTGACCTGTTTGCTTCTAGTCCCGTTCAACTACTATTGCACTGGCTAGTCGAATTGCTGGAAACAAAGGCCACCGTGGATCGGTAGCGTGAAGCATAGATCAGGCGATGCCAGTCCGCAGAGGATTACCAGAGCCGCTGTCCAAGCAGAAGCGAGCCAACGGCCGGAAACAAGAAGGTACGGGTTCGTGTTTTCTGGCACGGCTACCGGCGATCTCCAACAGACCTATCGACGCTACATTAAAAACAGAATAAGAATGATAATAATTTGTTTTCCTGCTATATCAGTATCCTTCTACTCTACGACATTTCTCACACCCTCTATGCCCCTCCCCTTTCCATTCCCCCAGCATGATAGATAGCAAGGGCGTGACGAGTAGGGAACGGGGCTTTCACATGCAAAATTACTGTTATAGCTGGCGCACAAGTGGGAGCGGAGTCCTCATTTCAGCAAACGCAGCCAAGATACAATTTTCTCCCCTAGCAACAGAAAACCCGCCCTCGTATTTCTCTCTTGAGACATTTCCAACCGGTCGAACCGCAGACGTGCGCCTGATCATGCTCTACCACGTCGACAGAATCTCGAAGCTACCATGACGCAGAAGAAAGAGCCATGGGAACAGCCCACCACGTCAAATTCAATCGTTTGAAATTCGCGGGAAAAGCATGATGCAGGAATCATCCGAATACAATATTTTCGTCATTTTCTCTGGTTATCCTTCTTAGGAGGTCTGAAAATAGACTTAGGCTTAGACCCGGGGTTCCCGCCGGATAGTGAGCTAAGCGGGATGGACAACGGCGGCTCATCATGCAATATAGACCGGATATCGGCTTCCCCACGACCCGCTCTTTGAGAGTTGGACACTCTTAGCATCGAAATCGTGCCATAAAAGCCGACATGGCATTCGAAAAACAAGAGTGCACTATATGCTGTTGTGTTCTTCCCTGCGTTTTTGTTCCATGTTGTGCCTCTGAATGCTGTCCTGCATATTCATCAGCTCAGAGTCTTTGGGCATGTCCGTGATGACTTCATGTTGGATGGTATTGAAGTATATCGTCACAAAACTCTCCTGTTCACATTGAAAGTCAGTATTCGTCGTCAATCAGAAGAAATTACCACAACCAGTGGTAACGATAATCGAGAGAATAGCAGGGACGCCGAAATTAGGAGGGGTGTTGACGCAGCTCGAAGATCGAATATAGGAAATTCTCAAATACATACTTGGCGACTCTTAGGTGTTTCATAGTCAGCGTTGTTTACAAGGTTGGCTTTATTGAGATGAGCTAGCACAGCTTGGAGGTGTCTGCGCACGACCTGGAGCACAACGCTTTTCTGTATCGCCTAGGTCAGGTATTCATCTACTTGAACAAGTGCATTATACCATTTGTGTGCAGTAAGCTGCTGCTCTCTGAGAATCACATCTATACTGCGTCGAATTTCTGAACCTGTTCTGTTGGCGGTATCCCTCTTGACTCTTCTAATTTGTGCACAGCAAGTTACTTTCGCTTTTCAGTCCGTTTAGTACCTTTTCATTGTATTCAAATGACCGAAACGCATGTGCTTAATCAAGCCTCTTTCCATCGTGGATAAGGAAATAGTCGACAGTGCTTGCGCTGCAGCCGATAATCATTAGAGTCCCGGCGATTTCCTGCTTGCTCACAAGTCGCAGAATTTCGAGATGAGAGTGTTCGGGGAGCTTCTTCTCAAGTACCATAGTTTCGTCCATGTCGGAAGGAACGAATATGGTCGGAGCATAGCCAAAACATAGCAGCTTAGCCTCCCAAACAGGTATGACGCGGTTCGCTTTGAACATGGCAGATCCGGACCACCCAAAGTTGAAGACAAGCCCAAGATCATTCACGCCGCGCCCGCTCAGAATGTGACCGTTCCTCTCAGCGCCTTGATCGTTAGCATGTGAATGGATGATGATGACAGGCCAAATGAAAGCCTTCCGCAACATACGATATCTGTCACGACCTCTGCCAAATTCATTCCAGTACAATCCCAAAATAGCCACAGGCTCGATCAAATGACAAATGTGTTTGTAGCGCAAAGTCTGAGTAAAGCTTGGCCTATAGTGTCCCAGTTATGTTTCTTGCGGGGCGGGGCGACCGCGAGCGTACACGGAGAAATCCGGGGGGGGCAGCCTCTCGCGACCGCTGGGGGGTGTAGTGCCACGAGGAGCTATGCGCTCAAATTCTTGAATCTCTTGCTCCATCTTGTTAATGGTGGCCAGTAACCGGATCCATATCACGAGCTCGCCATTGACCGTCGAGACGCGATTTCTTTCTCTCCTTCGATTCTTTTCTCTTTTTTCCCTCTTTCTTCTCGAGCACTAACGCCTTGTAGTTATCAGTGGTACATTTGATCACCATCAGGTTATGGCCCTGAACTGGGCCGTTTTTGTTGTTTGCTATGGCGAGGAAAATGACGGTTGCCTCGTAATCCACCTCGAACCAGAACTGCTTCAGACTGAAAACTCGATGTCTGGTTTCACACCATCTACCCATAGTTTTTTGGACGCATTCCGAGTAGCCCAGAATAAAGGGATACTGTTGAAACGGCTGCAGTAAGGTTCCGATAAGGGCAATGATAGAAACGATCAAGGCAATAATGGCCATAAGGTCACTCGTGTCTAAGCTGGCCATAGTGAAGTGCTCGAAGCCCTTCAGACCCACGCGCGATTACTGCCGATTGTCCTGTGAGAGAAATCATCAGATATCCGTCGTACATGCCTGGGCAGCGTCAAATCTAGGCCGAAATCGTTCAATCATTCCGTCGAAACGGTGCCTTGCAGCTACTATCCAAGGCATCGACGAAGCCATGCGTCGAAGCCATGGCTGTATATAGGGGGGCGGGCCCCTGCCCATCCTTGCATTTTGCCATTTCTTCTTCAAATAACAGCTTTTCGTTAGCTACCGCGTTTTTCAACCTTGCCAGCGCATTCGACTTGGCATTCAAGCTTGGTATTCATCACTGAGGAGATTCTGCGTCGCAATAGCATCCGTTTGCCGAA
>JAOYMO020002962.1:0-16513 GCA_025802455.2 Iodosphaeria phyllophila | reverse complement strand
GTCCCGCTGGCCGCCGCTGGCGCGCTCGCGGGGCTCGGGCTCGCCTGGGTCGCGCTCGCGCCACCGGTCGCGGCGCAGCCTGTCCCGGAGGACATGGCGAATGGGACAGGTAGTCCGACCCTGCTGCAGCGGGCGTGGGCGGCCGCGCCGGCCGTGTGCCTGCCGGAGCCGCCGGTCACCGACCGCGGCGAGCACAAGGCACAAATGGACGCGCTGGTCGCCGAGGCGCGTACGCATGCGAAGGGCAGCCCCGAGGAGCTGACGGTCAGGGCCAAGATCGCAGGGCGATTGCTGGCCAGCGGCGACGACCCGGTGTTCGCGTGTCAGTGGGCCGCCGAGCTGCTGGTCACGGCGCCGAACCCGGCCGCCGAGCGCCTGCGCTGCCTGCAGCGGATGTACTGCGCTGCGCCGAAGGTGGTGGCCTGCCCGGCGAAGCTCGTGCACGAGGGCGACGCGGGCTGCGTCTCGGCCGGGCAGTGTTCGGCGGAAGATCAGGCGCAGGCGTGCAATGGCGGCGAGGCGGCGTGCTGCACGTCGGCGTTGATCGTCCGCGAGTACGAGCAGCTCGAGGCGAAGACCGCGGAGCTGCCGGCGAGCCGCGCAGAGCTGCTGGCGCTGGCGCGACAGGGCTGCACGCTCGGGGTCGCGATGCACTGCGAGCAGGCGGCCCAGCTCGGTGGAGAGCCGCGCGCGCCGCTGCTGCGCCGCGCGTGCGAGCTCGGGCGCTTGACCGCATGCGAAGCACCGACCACAAACAAACCCGTGGAGCCGCGCGAGTGAACGACGACGCCGACGACCTGGCGCTGCTGCACGCGTGGCAGGCCGGCGAGCGCAGGGCCGGGGCGGCGCTGTTCGACCGGCACTTCCGCGCGGTGGCCCGCTTCGTGCGCAACAAGGTCAGCCGCGAGGAGGAGGTCGACGACCTCGTGCAGGCGACCTTCCTCGCGTGCCTCGAGGCGCCGGCCCGCTTCCGCGGCGAGGGCAGCCTGCGGGCCTATCTGCTCGGCGTCGCCTATCACAAGGTGCAGAAGCTGTACGGCGAGCGCGAGCGCAAGGCGGTCGATGTCGAGCAGATCAGCGTGCACGACCTCGCGCCGGGGCCGAATACCGCCCTGGTCCAGCACGGCGAGCGACGATTGCTGCTCGCCGGGCTGCGACGCCTGCCGCTGCAGTTTCAGGCGGTGCTCGAGCTGTATTTTTGGGAAGACCTGACGGCCGCCGCGATCGGCGAGGTGCTCGGCGAACCCGAGGGCACCGTGCGTACGCGGATCCGTCGGGCCAAAGAATTGTTGGCCGCCCAGATCGCCCGCCTCGAGGGTGCGCGTGAGCTGATCGAGAGCACGATCCACGGCCTCGACGACTGGGCCCGGGGCCTGCGCGCCGAGCTGTGAGTGCCCCGAGTCACTCAATGCGAAACAGGCACGGGTCACTGCTGCGATCGTGTATGCGCATTTATCGACTCGTCGTATCGCTTCGGTCCGATCGAACGTTGACCGAATCATGTTCTGTGCGTCCTCGTATGCGGACTGTCATGCGAAAACGCGCATGATGTTACCCTCCAAGAGGTGCGGCAGGCCACCTCGCCATATCTGAGTCATACAGAGACAGCCGGCCTCGGACCGTCGTCAGCTGTCTCTCACCCACAAACGTTGGACGGTACAGTTGTACCCGACGACTCGGACGGACTTGCCGCGCTCGTAGCTTTTATCGCGGACGCGTTCAGGCGCCATGAACTCGAGGCTTTCGTCGCAAAGCTTCCCGGCGGACGAGGGCTGATCCGCGAGATGCTCGATACGCCCGCGAGCCCCATGGCCGTCGCAGATGGGCTCATCCACCTCCTTCAGCGGCACGGTCTTCTGGACACAAATTTCTTTGTTCATCTGGCCCGCGAGCGCCCTCGACGAGGAGAGGAGGTCAATCTGATCATGATGCGGTATCTCCCTGGCCCCAAGCCCGCACTGCAGCTGCAGGCGGGGAGCATTCTGTGCGGCGGCCAGTATAGACTCGTGAAATTGACGGCTGGGGGAGGTTTCGGAAAGTTGTGGTTGGCGGTCGATACCAGGTCTGGAGAGCGAGTCGCGATTAAATGCCTGACGCGCGACATCCCGGACGCTGATTATGCTTGGCGAAGGGCGATGTTTATCCGCGGCGCCTCACGTATGGCTTCGATTGATCATCGGCATGTGGCCCGAGTCCTTCTTCCGCATGTTACCGAGCAAGGCTATGATTTTTGCGTCTTGCAGTACATCGAGGGGGAATCTCTTCACTTTGAGGTCAAAACAAAGCGACTGGGCTCACTGACCACCATCGCCGGGGTTCTCCTCGATATCGGGTCGGGGTTGACAGCGATGCACGCAGCGGGCGCGATTCATGGTGATGTTTCTCCCAAAAACATCCTCGTCTCACGCGGCGGAAGTAGGCCCGACGCTTGGCTTGTCGACTTCGACTTGGTTTGCGGAGTGAACGACGAACTGACGACCACGTCAGCGACGGGCATACCCGCAACAGATCCTTACGCAGCTCCAGAGTGGAAGACACGGCAGGGACCGCTCGACAAGCGCGTCGACGTCTTCAGCCTCGGTATGACAGCGATTTATGCCTTCTACGGTGCAGCGCTGCCCCCGAGCCTCAATGATCCAGAGGCGATGGATCCTTCCAGATTCATCGACGAAAAGATCGTTTGTCCACAACGCATCCGGGATGTGTTGAAGAAGGCATGCGCTCACGACGCCGAGTCGCGTTACGCGAGTGTGCGAGAGTTCTGCGTGGATTTTGTGGCCGCGGTGCGTGCTTCGCGGTCTGGCCTCAAACCAAAGGTTCAATTCCTCGCACCACCGCCGACTGTATTGTTGCCGGCAGAGCCGAGTGGGGGCGGTGCTGAGGAGCGCGCGACGCCTTCGTCGGCTGTAGCTCCCATAGGGCCGATGTTGGCGCCCGAATTGGCCTCGACCAAATCCGAGAAGCCAGAGTTCTCAGGCACAGTGGGGGCTAGATGGGTCGTGGGGTTCTCATTGCTTGTTGTCGCCTTGTCTGTTGGGCTTACGGCGCTGCAGATTGTGAGAGCCACAGTGTTGGATGGCGAACTGGGGGTGGCCGAGGCGCGCGTCCTGGTCTCCTCCGAGATGTTTGCTGAAAAGAGCGTCGGATGTGTGGAGTGTTCTGGCGCCGTCGTTATTCCGTTTGGGCGTCCGGATTATTCGCCTCAGGAGGGTCCAGGCTCACCTCCTCAGGATGGCAAAAAATCAGATGGAACGAAGACTCGCAAGGAGTCCTCGAAGAAGGTGGCGCGATTCCTGGGAATGCCTTTCGCTCACCTGGCAACGCTCGAGAATGAATTGGTTAAGTTATACCCGGAGTTTAGGAGGTGTTTTCAGGACGGTGCTGCTCCGATCGGCGTCGAATTGTCCGTTGCGATCAAGAAGATTGACAACGGGAAAGCTGAGGCATTCTCGTTGGGGAAGCACCCGGATCAGGTTGGTTTTTGTATCGTCTTGGCGATCGAGAAGCATGTCTTTCCCCTTCCATTGACAATGGGGAGGATGACGAGGACCATTAAGTACCGAGGTTGAAGTCCGCCTCGACCCTGTTAAATGCTGATGACGAAGGCAGGTTCGGATGCCGCACGTGTCACGGCGTGCGTGGCGACGGACGGACGCGGATGTCGCCGAGATCGTAGGTGCGGCCGCCATCGAGGACGACCGCATCGGGCCGGATGGAGTGTTGGTCGGCCACGAGCGAGAGGCGAGCACCCACCGCACGGCGGCCGTGCACTTCAAATCGATCGCGTGTATCGAGCGGGATCGAATGGGGCCCGAGCATGAGGTGCTGTCCGGTCCCTTCGAGGCGCCCGACGATTCGCCCGCGGATCGTGTAGTCCTCGAGTACGACCGGCTCGGCGACGCGGCCGAGGGTGGCCGTATGATAGTAGGTTGGGACGACGAGCAGCGAGCCGAATGTGCCGGAGGTGAGCAGGCGAGGCGCGGATCGGGCGGGCCCGATCGTCAAGGCGATGACGGTGGAGCCAGTGTCGGGGTCGACTGCCAGCAGACGATCGTCTTCCAGCCAATAAATCGCGTCCGCGTCGACCGCGAGGGTGTCGTAATCGGTCGAAGCGGACAGTGACCTCTCCCAGAGCACCTGACCCGTGGCCAGGTTCGCGGCGCGGAGCAGTGGTTTGTGGTCTGCTGTCCAGGCGAGCTCGAAACGGCGGCCAGCGGCGACGAACGGTGCGTGGGTCCGGGATTCCATCGACTCGCAAGCGTCGCGCGGCGCACCGACGGTCGCCTCCACGGCCCCGGTAAGGGGATCGATGCGGTGGAACCCCTGCTCGTTCTCGAGGATCAACCCGTCGCTGGAGACCGGGCCGCAGGACGCCGGGATCTGCCACGTGAGCGTCCCCCTGGCCGCGTCGAGCGCCATGAGCATCGGCGAGCTATGCCGGCGATTCACGACGTAGAGGCCGGTATCATCGGACCAGATCGGTTCCTCGGGCGTGATCTCGCGGCCCCATACCGGTCGCCCGTCGCGGAGCGAATAGCCGATCGCCTCGCCGCCCTCCGTGTCGACCACCACGAGGTGGGCCGGGCCGAAGTGAATGTGCATGGTCGGATCGAGCCCGCGGAACGGCTGCTCCCAGACGATCGTATGGTCCGCACGATCGACGGCGACCAGCCGAGCCCCGCTCCGATCCTGCGGGCACTCGAGAACGATGGACGCGCGGAGGCCGCGGAGCGGTTCGCATCCAGCCAGCGCTGGCGGTGCTCCCGAACCATCGAATTCGACCGCTAGCCCGACGTCGCGCGGGCCCGCGGAAACGAACGGGATGAACTGGCCGTCCGGTAGCTCAGCCCAGGATCGATGGGATGCAGGGGCGAGCGAGAGCAGGTCGAGGTGGTCGAGCGGGTGTAGGACCCCCGTGGCGGCCGGTTTGGGCAGCGTGAGCGCGACGACCTCCTCCGCAGGCGGCGTCGCTGCGCCGGCGGGTGGTGCCACACCGACGGCTCCAAGTGCAGCCGCGCAGCGGATCCCGCTCTGTGGTGAGGCCTGTTCCGATCTCCAATCTCCGGGCTGGAGGTTCGGGCGGTAGCGCCAACTCCCGCCCCGGAGGCCGCCGCGGTCGCTTTGGAGGGTCCACTCGGCGACGTTGCCGACGAGGTCGCGCAGGCCATCGGGGCTGGCGTCCTCGAAGCTCCCGACGGCGCATGTACCCGCGGACTCGCGGCGGTCCGTGCAGGCGCGCCCGGGGGCGAGGGTATCGCCCCACGGATACGCCGTCCCGCGGGCGCCGCCGTGGGCGGCCCACAACCATTGCTCGTCGTCCGGGATCCGCTTGCTCTGCCAACGGCAGTAGCGATCGGCCTGGCCGAGATCGACACAGTTGATCGGGTGGTCACTACGCGAGTGAAACAGGGAGTTGCAGCCATGGCCGTCGCCCGTGACGGCGGCGGTGCAGATGCCGGAGGCGACGCACCCCGCATAACCACCCGCCGTCGTTTCGAGCGCGTCGAGGCAGAACGGCTCCACGCCGTTCCCACCCGCGATACGGCGCATCTCCTCGGGGCAGTCGGGCGGCGATGACGGTGTATCGCGCACCGTGGCGTCCGGCCCCGCGCCCGGCGTGCAGGTGAGGCAGAGCGCCGAAACGAGCAGCTTCGCGGGGGACATGGGCGGATGGTAGCGGGTTCGGGCAGGGAGATGACAGGGAGGGCCCGGGAGCAACCCGCGGTAATCAGTCTCTACGCTTCCTTCGACACGCCCGGGTGCGGTCGTTTGTGAAATGTGGGGCGGTGGGTCTCGAGAGGGCCGCCCATCGTCGCTTCGGCCGTCACCGGAGCTCTGCCGAATCGGGCAGATCGGGAGGCCCTGAAGGCTTCTTTGTCGCGGGCGTCAGGTCAGGCCGGACAGAGGGCCGCCGCCGAAGTCGGGGTCGCCGAAGGTGTCGGGGGAGCCGTTGGGGCCGGGCAGGCCGAAGGCCTCGGCGAGCGAGAGCAGGCGGTTGTGCGGGGCGCCGCCGCACTGCACGTGGCGGCCGGTTTTGAAATGGCCGCCGGCGCTGCCGATCAGCAGGAACGGCATGTTGGTCTTGGTATGGCTGCCCTCGGCGTTCTCGGAGCAGACGAGGATGACCGAGTTGTCGAGCACGCTACCGCCGAGCTCGTCGTGGGCGTCGAGCTTGGTGGCGAGCATGGCGATCTGCTCGGCGAACCACGTGTGGATCTTGACGAGGTTGTCGTAAGGATATGTCTTTGTCTCGATCCGCGGCGTTATGCTTCGATAACGCGGTCGGGGCGTCGAAGCTCTAACATCGTAGGTCTAGCAGGCAGGGCCAGATATGTGGTGGCGATGGAACAACCATGTCGCCGTATTTATCTGGATGTCCGATGAGACGGGTCTCGCCGCCCTCAACGAACCCCGATGGTTGGTGTGTACGACCGTCCGGCGTGGTTCGTCACACGGTCCTAGTGCGGCTGCCCTCGGAGTTTGCAACCGTGAACGTACGCAGATAGCCCTCGGGGTGGTAGTCGTAATCGTAGGTGTACGCCCAGGTCAGTTCACGCAGACGCGCGGTGTCGCCGGGCGGGTCGACGAGGAACAGGCGGTCGGCCATCGCGGCTTCAGGCGGGGTGAGGCGGACGCCGGGGCGGTCGGTGCCGCCGGCGGCCTCGACGGCGTAGACACCAGGTTCGCACGAGGTCTCGAGGTTGAACGACCGCATATCGGCACGGTAGCAGGCGAACCGGACCATGAGCGGCTCGCCGCCGAGGTCGCGGACAAAGGCCCGGCAAACGGATGGCGAGGTGAGCACCTCTGCGTATGTGAGCGGGTCGAGCGGGAGAACCGGGTGGCTGTAGGTGCCCCAGCGTCCGAACACATAGACCTCGCACGGCAGATCGTCGAGGCGCCAGGGGATTCGATAGTCGTCGAGGTCGTCACGCATACGGTCGCTTTTCCATCGCTGGGGTCGTGGCCCCGTGCTGAGCACGGCGCCGAGCCAGCGGGCGAGTCTGTGGAATTGATCGAGCACGGCACATCACAGCTTTCGGAAGCGGTGGAGATCTGCCGCACGCAACATCCCGACCTGAAATGTGTGGCAGTTCTGCCCGAACTCGAAGCGCCACGACCAGGTGCCGCGGTAGCTATGAATGAAATTGAGCATATGTTGCTTGATTGCTGCGTCTTCCTCTTCGTCGGTGATGACCATCGCGTAGGCCTCGTGCCCGCGGTCACCGCGGCGGGCGTGCGGGTCCTCGGTCGGCGTACCACCGAAATCGGTGACGCCGTTGAGCTCGCCCTCGACGCCGAGGAGGGTCTGGACCGGGGCGCTGTTGCGGAGCTCGAACGCCTTGCGCCGGACCTTGGCGATCATCGATGTGAACATGTGCTGGACACGTTCGACCTTGCTGGCGCCGGCCGACAGCGGGCCGGGGAGCTCGGGCGGTGGGCCGTGGGTACCGACGATGTGCTTGGGCCACCACCCGTAGCTCGCGCCATCGATCTCGATCCACCAGTGGCCATACTTGTCGTCGCCCGGCCCGGGGCGCCAGATAATATGGTTACGACGCACGGTGACCCCGGGGAGCGGCCGATAGTAGTCGATCTTCACGGTGAGCTTGTTGCTGCCGGTGATGGTGACGCTCTCATGGCCGCGGCCGGTGGCCTCGTGGGCGGCGGTGATGGCAGGGTAGTGGACGATGAAGCTGATCCAGTCGTGGTCGGGGTAGCGCCGGAGCACGCGGACATCATATGCATCGTGGCTCAGCTTCTTGAAGGCCACGGTGCCGTCTGGGGTCGTCTTGCCGTGGCGATCGACGCTGAGGGTGACCTCGGCCGAGGCGATCGCCCGGTCCTTCCCCTTGCCGACGACCTTGACCTCGAGCTCGCCGAGCGGCGGCTGTTCGCCACCCCCGACCCCGGAACACTCGCCGACTTCCATGGTTCAGTTCACCCCGCCATGTTCTTCTTATTGTGAAACAAGGTGTCGCCGAGGCGACACGCGTTGCGGCCCTCGAAGCGCACGTCGAACGAGTAGGCGGCGAATTCGGCGGGGGCTCGGTTGCTGCCGGAGATCACACCGCCAGCGGTACCAGGTTCGTCGCCGCTGGTCTTGCTGTACGCGGCGCCCTTGGCCATCGGCTCGGCGCCGTCGACCCGCACGGACTTCGGCCCGCCCGAGGTGTCGGCGGCACGTCCGACGTTTGGGTATGGGACCGGCACCGGGCCTCCGGGCGTGGGCGTCTTGCAGACGTCGGGGAACACGGTGCTGAGGCCGCCGCTCTGCTTGTGAGCGACGCCACGACCGTTGGCAGTGACGGTGGACGACATGATCAGGGCGCTCCTTCCAGACGATCGATGAGGGTCGCGGCCCGCTCGCCGCGATCCGAGCCGCACCACACGAGGCACGGGACTTGCGCGTGGCCGCGGGCCACCGCCAGCGCGGCGAGGCCGACGAGCAGCGGCCCGAGCGCAGCGCCCGGATCGCCGATGAACTCGGCGGGGTGGTCGATGCGGGCGTCGGCGGCGAAGTGCTCGGCGCAACGCAGCTGCGCAACGGTCCACTCGCGCGCCCACAGGCTTTCGCCAGTGGCGCCGGCGTAGACATGGCGGATCGGCCGCGGGGTGGTCGCGTCGAGCAAGGCCTGGACAGCGAATGCCAGGCCCTCGCGCAGTGGGGTGGCCTGCGCCTGTGCCACGGCGACGACGCGGATGGCGTGGGCACGCGGCGGACCGAGCACGACGAACGCAGCAGCCTCACCGGGGATGAATCCGTCGCGGGTTTGCTCGCCGTGGAGTCTGCCTGCGGCGACGAGGCTAGCGAGCGTGGGCGGATCGAGGTGGGTGTCGACGCCGCCCACGCAGATGCGACGGCGTGGGTCGTGGGTGATGGCCGCGTGGGCAGATGCGAGGGCGATCAACCCGCCGGCGCGGCCGCAGCGGAACACTCGGCTGGCAGAGAGGTCAAACACGTGGTCAGCCTGGGCCGCGAGAGCGGCGAGCACGGTGCGGTCGTCGCAGCGGCTCATGGGGTGGTCATCGGGCAGGGCGAGGAGGAGCGGCAGCGGGCCAGGTTCGCCTTCGAGAGCCTCGTCGAGCGCCGGGGCGGCGAGGCGTACGAGCCGGGCGTACCGCTCGTCGAGCCGAGGGCAGGCGCCGTGGAGGTCGGGGAGGCGGGTGTCGTCAAGCCAGCCGAGTGGTGCCGGAGGCTCGTTGAGCGGGTCGAACGCATGGTCGCGGATATGGGCAACCCCGGCGCGGATGGCCGCGGATGTGGTGGCCGCACGCAGTCCGACCGGAGTGACGAGGCCGACGCCATGGACGAAGACAGTCACGTCAGAACCCTCCGATCGCGTCGTTCGGCGCGGCGCGGACGGTGACTGTGTCAATGTGTAGAGTTCGTCCGTCGCACGTGAGCGCGGCCTGCCAAACGAGGGTGATACGCGCCGAGGCGGGCTCGAGCAGGACCGTGACACACTGCAGCGGCGGGCGGTGCGAGGCGCCGGCGAGTCGCACTTCCACACTGACGAGGCACGCTGGCAAGCTGAAGGAGTCGCGCTCGCGCGGGCTGAGTAGGTGCAGCTCGACCGGCTCGCCGCCGCGGAGCGGGGTGCGACTGGCGAGACCGAGGGCGGCGGCGTGGAAGAACCGCAGATCGAAGTCGTGCGGGAGGTAGGGCGCTCGCGTCCGCCGCCAAGTAGCGTCGTAGGTGCCACCGTGGGCTCGCCGGGGCGACCAGGCGGGCGGGATGGCACCGAAGCCGACCGGCGGCGTACGCCGGTCGGGCGAGTTGAGCGGGGCGTCGGTGACTTCGATGTTGGGGAGCGAAGCGCCGACGAGCTCGTGGTCTGTGCGGCCACCGCGGAGACCGCATCCGACCGGGTTGGCGGGCTCCTCCGGGCCACCGACGGCCCGCTCATGGCGCAGCGGCATACGTGTGAAGTGCAGGGGCCGCGACGCCCGCATACCGGTGACACCGCGCTCCCAGGTCCGATCGCCGACAATCCGCGCCGCGTGGTGCACGGGTCCGACGCGCACCGCGACGTCACAGGCGGTGGTCGGCTGTCCGCGCGGAGCGTGGGCCTCGCCGAGAACGACGACATCGGTCCCGGGGGGCGCGAGGCGGACCTCGCTCGGGTAGCGCACGCTCGTGGCGGCGGGGACGTCCCAGTACTCGTCGATCAGGGTGACGGGGCGCTGCTCGTCGGCGACGCGAAGGCGCCCACCGTCCCAGGTCAAGGTGGCCTGGACGGGGACCACCAGCGTGTCGAGGCCGGATAGATCGGACAGCACGAACATCGCGGCCGAGAACGGCGTGTAGTTCCGAAGCTGAAGCACCTGACTACCTCCACATGAGACTACACCGGCGCATTCGTTTCAAGCGGAGTCGGCAGGCGCTGCCGCGCGCGGGCACGATCTGCCGACTCGCTCGAGAGCGATACCAAGACCACCACTGCCGAGAGAAGCACGCTCGATGGTCCGGCCCTGCCGATTCGCGGAGCTCGGATTCTTGCCCATTTAGCGAAGGGCGGGGCGGTCGATCTCGCGACGGCCGGCCATGCGGAGCACGCACTGCTTCTTGCACAGTGAGACATTGACGCCGTCGCTGCATCCGAGGGCGCTGCAGATCCGCTGGCACTGCGCCAGCAGGCTCTCCTCGCAGTGCATCACGCCGACGAGGCTGGTGCCGAGGAGGAGGCCCTCAGCTCTCTTGTCGCACGTCAGGTCAGGCCGGACAGCGGCCCGCCGCCGAAGTCGGGGTCGCCGAAGGTATCTGGGGAGCCGTCGGGGCCGGGCAGGCCGAAGGCCTCGGCGAGCGAGAGCAGCAGGCGGTTGTGCGGGGCGCCGCCGCACTGCACGTGGCGGCCGGTTTTGAAGTGGCCGCCGGCGCTGCCGATCAGCAGGAAGGGCATGTTGGTCTTGGTGTGGCTGCCCTCGGCGTTCTCGGAGCAGACGAGGATCACCGAGTTGTCGAGCACGCTGCCGCCGAGCTCGTCGTGGGCGTCGAGCTTGGTGGCGAGCATGGCGATCTGCTCGGCGAACCACGTGTGGATCTTGACCAGGTTGTCGTAAGGATATGGCTGGGTCGGCCACGAGTGCGACATCGCGTGGTGCTCGGTGGTCGGCAGGTTCGGCTCCTCGGGCACGATGTCCATGCCGAGCCACGGGAAGAACGACTGGCCGCCGCCGCCGTGGCGGATGAAGAAGCTCGAGACGCGGGTCGCGTCGCACGCGAGTGAGAGCGCGAGCAGGTCGGTCATGTGCTCGCACCACAGCGGGAGGCCGTTCGGGTCGACCTGGGGCTGCGGGTAGTCGGCCGGGTACATCGGCATCTCGGGCTTGCACGAGGCGGCGTTGCCGAGGCCGAGCTCGAGCGAGCGGATCGCGTCGAGGTGCTCCTCGAGCTTGATGCGGTCGGCGCCGCTGACCTTCGGTAGCAGCTTGTCGTAGTCGCCGGCGACCTCGTCGAGGATGCTGCGCCGGCGGTTGACGAGCTTGTCGAGCGCGGCGGGGTCGAGGTTCGGGTCGCCGAACAGCTGCGTGAACAGCTGCGCCGGGCTGCCGTTGTGCTGGATCTGGTTGCGGTTCTTGTCGTACAGCCAGTGAAACCACTCGTAGCCGATCGGCAGCGAGCGCATCACGCTGGTGCCGCCGATCGCGTCGGCGACGTACTGGTCGAGCGAGATGCCGTTGGCCTGCTGGATGATGCGCTGCTCGACAGGAAGCTGCATGTCGCCCGCCTGCCAGCCGGTCAGCAGCGTCGTCATGCCCTCGTTGTGGTTGTCGACGATGCCCTTGAGGTAGACCTGGTTGTCGACGCCGCTGAGGATCAACAACTTGTCGCGGAACGGGGCCAGCGGGGCCATCAGCGGCTTGAGCGTGAAGTCGGTCTCGGAGCCGGTGGCGTCGGGGAACCACTCCGGGGGGATCGTTCCGTTGGGTACGAAGAACACGATGAGGCGCTTCGGCGCGCCGGCGCGCTGCTCGACCTGACCGGGTGACTTCGGCTTGTTCGGGTTCGGTGGGTCACAGCCCATCGCCTCGAGCAGGGGCAGGAGCACGGCGACCTTGCCGGCGCCGCGCAGCACGGCGCGGCGAGACACGATGATGCGGGTCGGCTTGCTCACGGGTCACCCCCGGCGCGGCGGTACAGGAAGGCCTCGGTGGTCGTCAGTTCGCGCAGCAGCGACTGGATGTCGCCGTCGGCGGCGATGAACGCGGTCTCGAGCGCGTCGACGGTGCAGCTGTCGGCCTGGCCCTCGACGCGGCCGTAGCCGAAGCGCAGCATCTGGCGGGCGGCGCAGCGCAGCGCCAGCTCGCTGTCGGCGAGGCGCAGCGCGAGCTCGACGCCGTCGTTGAACGGGCCGCCGATGTCGAGGTCGGGCACCGAGCCGGAGGCGTCGATGGTCTGGTTGTTGTCCTGCAGGCGGTACTGGCCGGCGGCGTTGTAGTGCTCGAAGGCGAAGCCGAGGCCGTCGAAGGTCGCGTGGCAGCCGCTGCACGCCGGGTCGGCGGCGTGTTGCTCGTACTGCTGGCGGGTCGTCGCGTTCGGGTCCGGAGGTGGTGGGGTCGCGTTGACGCCGGGTGGCGGCGGCGGGACCGGGGCGCACAAGATCTTCTCGCGCACGAACTTGCCGCGGGCGATCGGCCGGGTGGTGGTCGGGGTGGCGAGGATCGACATCAGGCTCGCGTGGGTCAGCAGGCCGGCGCGCTGGGTGGGATCGAGGTCGACGCGGTAGGCGACGCCGGGCTGCGCGTCGGCCGGGAACTCGGTCAGCAGCACGTTGTAGAGGTACGCGAGCTCCTTCGGGATGATCGTGTAGCTGGCCGACAGCAGCTCGCGCAGGGTGCCCTCGCCGTCCCACACGACGTGGTCGATGAAGGCCTCGGTCTCGGCGCGCATCAGCGGCGCGAGCGAGGACGGGTAGTTGGGCTTGGCGAACTGGGCGAGCCCGTCGAGCTCGAGCAGCTGGCGGTAGTAGTCGCGCACGGTGATCTTGGCGCGCTCGTCGGCGAGCAGGCGATCGACCTGGGCAGAGATCTGGGCCGGGCTCTGCAGCGCGTCGGCCTCGGCGGCGTCGAGCAGCTCGGCGTCCGGCGGGCCCTGCCACAACAAGTACGACAGCCGGCTGGCGAGCTCCCACGAATTCAGGCGCACGACCTCGCTGTCCTCCGGGACAGGTGTGCCGAGCTCGACGCGGTACATGAACGCGGGTGACATGAGCGCGCGGGTCAGCAGGTACTGCACGCCGTCGGCGAAGCTGTCGGCGGCGCCGCGGTCGTAGGTGGCGAGCAGGGCGCTCTGCTCGTCGGCGGTGAGCGGGCGTCGGTAGGCGCGGCGGCCGAAGTCCGGCAGCCAGTTGGCGACGCAGGCGCGCTGGCTGGCAGCGTCGGCGCCGAGGATGTCGGCGGGGCAGCCGAGCAGGGTCGGCAGGCGGGCGTCCTCGGTGGCCCACAGCGCCAGCTTCTCGGCGACCTGCAGGTACTCGCCGGCTTGCGGCACGGTGACGGCGAGCGCCTCGGCGTTGTTGTCGAAGCCGAAGCTGAGCGGGTCGGCGGCGAGGCCCGCCGCGGCGTCCCCGTCGTAGGCGAGGAGATCGCGGACGGTGTTGCGAAACTCGGTGCGATTGAGCCTGCGCACCACCGCGTCGCCGGGCTCGATGCCGTCGCAGCTGCCCGGCTCACCGGAGGTCGGCTCGCCGGTGTCGCCGGACTCCGCGGCCGCGGTCCCGTCGCTGCCGTCGCTGCCGGTGTCTGCGGCCCCGCCGGCGTCGCCGCAGGCCAGCAGCAGCAGCGCGGTCGTCAGGCCCGCCAGACCGCGCCAAACACCGTCCCCGCGCCCGTTTCGCGCGTCCCTCCCGAAAGCCGAGATCCCCACATCATCCTCGATACGCGGCGCAGGGCCGGGCTGTCAATGCGGGTCAGCGCGGGGGTTGAGGGCGACGCCTGTCGCTCGCGGTGCGCTGGACCTGACCGAAAGGACAGGCCGGCGCGGCGACGCACCCCGGAGCACACTTCGAACCCTGGTTGGAATCTCGGGGCATGGGTGGGACGAACATGCCGGGCCAATGGGTTATGCTTGCGCCCCGGCGCTGCTATCCGGATATCCAGTATCCTCGCTCCCCGCCGCTCCCATTGGCCCGTATCGTTCCCGCGCCCGCAAGATCATCATGGAAGAGCACCTTCGTCGCCCCGAGTCCCTGCTGCACAGCTCCGCGGCCTTTCGCGCGCTCGAGGAGGGCGCCCGGCGCAAGCTGGCGACGGACACCGTCACGGTGACGACCTTCCTGAGCCCGCAGCCGTCGCCGCCGCGCGCCGGCAAGAAGCGGGCGGGCGCGAGCCAGACCGGCATGCGTCGGCCGCTGACCCGGCCCGAGCTGCTGCCGGAGTTCGTCAGCGCGCTGGTCACCGGCACCTTCCAGGCGGTCGTCGACGCGTCGATCCAGCAGATGAAGGCTTACGCGGAGCTGCTGGCGAGCGTCGCGGACTCGGTCGAGCAGCTGCGCACCGACCCCGAGCAGCAGCTCGAGATCGCGATGGAGCTCGAGTCCGCGCTGCGCAAGATCTTCGTCGAGCGCGACCCGTCGGCCGAGACGGCCTGACCCGAAGATCTTTCGTCGCGGTGAGACAAGCGGGCCGCGGTCGGGCACTCGTCGGCATGACCGACGTAACGAGGCGCCCCGCGGGCGGAGTGTGGATGATCGCGTGGCAGATGGTCGCGCTCACGGCCTGCAACGAGGTCGTGTTGGCGAGCGACGAGGACAGCGACAGCGAGGCGCCGGAGCTCACCAGCACCGGCGACGCGGCCGACGAGAGCACGCAGGGCGAGCCGACGACGGGCGCGAGCACGGGCGCGGCGAGCACGGGTGAAACGAGCACGAGCGCGGGCGAAGCGAGCACGGGCGAGGCGAGCACGGGGGAAGCGAGCACGGGTGAAGCGAGCACGGGCGACGGCGTCGACCACTGTGTGCCCGAGGACGGCTGCCTGTGCCCGCCGGGGACCGGCGCGTGCGGCACGGACGAGTGCGACACCGACCTGTTGTTCAACGACGATCACTGCGGCGGCTGCGGCATGGCCTGCGCGGACGATCACGCCTGCGTCGACGGCGGCTGCGAGCTGGTGCGTGCGGTCGATGCTGGTTATTCGCACAGCTGCGCGCTCGACCGCCGCGACGGCCGCGTCGATTGCTGGGGGCTGAACACGGAGGGGCAGCTCGGCGACGGCAGCCTCGACGATCGGTCGCTGCCGACCCGCGTCGAGGGGATCGGGCCGGCGCGCGCGCTGCACCTGGGCGCGTACTTCAGCTGCGCCGAGCTGCGCGCGGGCGGGCTGTGGTGCTGGGGGTCGAACGATGCCAGGCAGCTCGGCACCGACGGTGGCGACCGCTCGCAGCCGCAGCAGGTCGCGCTCACGGATGTCGCGGTGATCAGCGTCGGCTGGGAGCACGCGTGTGTGAGCCATGGCGACGGACGGGTGTCGTGTTGGGGCCGCAATTCGACGGCCCAGCTCGGTGTCGAGGGGCCGAACCGGGCGGCGCCGAAGTTCGTGCCGGGTGTCGCCGACGCGGTCAGCGTCGGCACCGGCGTGCAGCACAGCTGCGCGCTGCGGAAAGATCACAAGATCGTTTGTTGGGGCGGTGACAAGGTCGGTCAGCTGGGCGACGGCCTCGACGACGCGCACGGCGAGACCAGCACGAAGCCGGTCGTGGTCGCCAAGCTCTCGGGGGTGGTCGAGCTCGCGGTCGGCGACTTTCACAACTGTGCCCGCCTCGACGCCGGGCAGGTGTGGTGCTGGGGCCGCGGCGAGCGCTCGCAGCTCGGCGACGACGGCGACAAGAGCAGTCACGTGCCGATCCTCGTCAAGGGACTGCCGGCGATCACGGCGCTGTCGACCGGGCATCACACGACCTTCGCCGTCACCGAGGACCACGAGGTGATCGCGTGGGGTGGCAACGGACACGGGCGACTCGGGCTCGGCAGCGACACGTTCAGCGAGCCGCCGACCGTCGCGTTCGCCGATGTGGCGGCGGCTGCGGGCGGCGGACCGCACGCGTGCCTGGTCGACCGCGGCGGGGTGGTCCGCTGCACCGGCGACAACAGCTTCGGTCAGCTCGGCGACGGCACGAAGACGCAGCGGCAGCAGTTCACGGCGGTGCAGGGGCTCGAGTGAGCGACGGCGGGGGTCGGCTCAGAAGCGGCCGCCGAGGCCGAGGCCGACGCCGCGGCCGTCGAGCCACACCGCGACCCGCGGCCGCTCGCGCCGCAGCTTGCGGAAGCGCAGCAGCGACGCGGTGATCAGGCCGACGCCGAGCGCCGCGGTCACGCCCGCGGAGATCTTGAAGGCGAGCGCGCGGGGGTACTCGCGGGCGAAGTCGTCGTGCTCGCCGGTCGCGGCGGCGGCGTTGTCCGCCATCACTGCGCCGCCGATGAGCCCGCCGCTGACGACGAGGCTGGCGAGGCCGAGGCCCAGCAATACGCCGCCCCGGGGGTCGCGGTGCCACGGTCGCGGCGCGGGCGCGGG
>JAOYMO020002876.1:0-16518 GCA_025802455.2 Iodosphaeria phyllophila | reverse complement strand
CCCTTACGGCGTCCATTATTAGCTGTGGCCGATTTGAACTGAAGTCGTTTCCATGTGACCGGAATTGCCACACGGTACTGATCCAAGCTACTCGTTGAAACGTGGCTCAAGTGGCTCATGTGATTGTCACTATTCAGGTCTAGCGAAATCCTGGGTGGGGGTCCAGCTGTGACCCTACTGGAATCATGAGTTGTATGGCTAGGATTGAGCCCCCCAAGAGAATTCTGGCTCTTCCATGGAATGGATATGATTTCGGTTGTTTTCTGATCGATAGATTCGACAGCTACGATGGACGCATAGAACTCTGATATGGGAAGCATACGGCCTTGTTCGTCAACGACCTGGGTACAATGGCGTGGCAGCGTGATGGTACCGGAACATTGCCACAAGTTCCGTCTGTAGCACGTCAATTGTTGCGGGCGGCCCATCGCTGGCTCATTGCCGAATACATCCTCAGCCACGAAGAACATGCCGTAGAGCTCGGCCTTCATGACCGGTTCCACGCAAGTCCCCGTAGCATCATCCCATAGCTGGAACCGGGTCAGGGGTGCCGAGAACCCCAACAACTTGTTGGTGTTATCGTTTTCATCGTGGCTATCATTGATGCGATTGTTATCGTGATCGATATGTGATGAGGGCGATGCTCCGCCTTCATCCTCGCCGTTGTGACTACGATTGTGACTGTGACTTCGACTTCGATTTTGACCATGGCTGTAAATGTGAGATTGAATGGGGTTATGACCAGGAGTTTGACTATGACTGGATACTGCATTGACTGGTTCTATAAGGCGTGGAACAGCGGTTGCTCGGCTCTGATCCGCATACGACTTCGGATAGTTGTTGAACGGGTCTTCGTAAGTGGTCGTAAATTGTTGACCGAATTGCTGCTGATCAAAATTGTACATCGAGTTAAAGGACAACCGGGTGGACAAGCTGTTGTTGTTGTTGTTTGACACAGATATGCCGTTGCTGGAAACAGCGTTGTTGGAGTCATCCCTGTAGGCGGTTTAGATTCACAGTCCCCCATTTAGCACAATGATCACCTCTACTGGTATGTTTTCTTTCCTCTGCCCCCCTCTCTCCTTCTCCTTTCCCGAGACATGCGCCGATCTCGACTTTTCTCAAGACTGTCCCGATGTCTCACATCATCTCACAAAACATAACGCACCAGAAACCCTACAGCCCTGCTACAAACCGGAACAGAATGGAACAAGCTCACAGCGGATAGTCACTCACAGCATTGTCATGGCCGAATCATCAAACGGTAGCTGTTGGTCGAAGCTGGTGAAGCCGTTGAGCTCGAGTCTAGCATTATTCATTGTGTAGCCGTCGCCGGAGCTGGTGCCTGGCGGAAATGCCGGCATGGAGTTGTATGCTTCCATCGCATTGTTGTTCGCGATGAAATAAATGGGTCAGTAATGGGGTATTGGACCGCTTCCATATATAATTTTCTAGATCTCGCACAGTTATATTCTTGTAGCGGGACGACTGAGCCAGTGAATCTGGGGGAGAGGGGGTCGACGTGAATTGGGTATGCCTCACCACCTTGTGATCGGAACCAGAGAAACCGGAATGCGAACGGCGATAAAGTCGTGAATGTGGCATGCAGTCACGAATCCGTGGGGTTAGGCGCACCGTACGTACGAGATGAGGTAGGCCAATAGCATTGACAACAGCATTCGCCTGCAATCCTCCAGTGCCACATGCGCCGCACTGTTAAACTCTCCAGACGCTCTCTTGCTTTCGCCGTCTCTAAATTATCGCACAGAAATAACACGATGCCTCGAATCTCTACGTTGTGATGTTGTGATGTTCTGCTAGTGGTACCTAATTTTAGAAACATCTTTGCTTAAGGTGGGTACAGCCACCATACCAGTACTGCACTTACTGCACTTTACCATCGTGGGGAGATGCAGAAAATCCTTAGCAGAAGCATTCTCATGGGTCCTGATGCCCTAAGCGCTATCAAAGTACCTCCGTGTTTCCGACAAGACATGACGATGTGATAGGGAAAGCACTTTTAAAGGCTGGCCGCTAAATCAAAATGCTTGGGTGGGGCAAACTTTCGTCTCCCGTCATGTTGTTTTTTCCCGGGTCAAAGGTGCTTTTCGTGTCTGTCCACGTCTTTTCGGTAACTCGGAGGTACAATATCTGATGAAGATGTCATACACCCCCAAATCCTGCCCCGCCGTGTTTTCAGAGGTGGCGCAGGTACCGCGTCCCACCGACACCACACTGTGTACCGGTACCGGGAGGGACTTTATATCCACCATCCCTTTATCGTGAAGTCTATTAGACTTAAGTTACCTGATATGAACTTGAATTCTATCCAGTGGCCACCAAGACTACTTTGTGCTACCGGTAGCTACTCTTTGATCGAAGCCTTTCAATAGTGGACCAACTCTCTCCCTATACCGATATTGAGAATACTGATACTAGACAGTTCCTATCTAACGAAACTATGTGGTAAGTATTGCTACATAGGTGGATCTTTGATGAAGCTACTTAGTTCTTACTGTTAGTAAACTTAGAACTCAACCTCATGATACCGTCAGCAAACCGTAGATCACATGGTTCACACTCTTCCGGACTTTCTTGTTCATTGCGGTGTTTTGTCATGTGAAATTTTGTTGAGCAACAACAAGCGTGGCCTTGTTATACCTGCTCGTGAATTAGGTTCAACGCCTATGGCCTCTCCTGCGTCTCACAGTCGACACGTACCCCTGAAAGATATTCACATCAAACCATCAGATCGATTTTGTCCACCTGAGCTGTCAATCGTGCATTATATGTCCAATGGTTTCAATCCAAACCAGGGAATAACCTGGGACATCGACCCATGAGCTAGCAAGCTATGGGGAGAAACTCAATAATACGCGAGATGTGCACTACGTGGTCTGGTCCAACTAATGGAGCAAACGATACAAACGAAGCGGCAGTTGAAACATCGTGTAGATAACTGCACACATGGCGTTACATGACACGACGCGAAGCAAGTCAACCTGGTTCAATACGGGATACACAAGAAGGACGCACTATCAATCCCCATTCCCTCCCGTACTTAGACCACATGGAGTTGGGCGTGGCACCTGGTCAAGACAAATGCTTCATCAATGTTGTGGAACATTTCGAAATCTTCTCAGGTTCTCGTTTGAGTTTGCAGCCCTAGTCCTCGCATTTGTGTCTCTTATTTAGAGGAGATTGCCTCGAAGCGGCCAAAGATCCGTTACGGGCAGAGATTCACTATAATCTCACAGGCATGATAATAAACAGGGCTGGCACTCACTTGCTACAGTAGACAGGCAGATTCGAACCGAATATATGCGAAGTTAGAGGTTATATTATATAGCTTAGCAACACAGCGGCCAGATGCAAAAGTAGCATGTTTGTAGGGTATGAATGACCATAAAATATTACAGCCTGTTCGATGCCTGATTGGTAAGTAGCTAGGAAGAAATATGTAACCCATCGAGATGAATTCCTCTGGTAGACTTCGTGCCTTTCTCTGGAGCTGGTTATTCCTTAGGAATTCTCAAGCCCGAGAAGGAATAGAGAAAAAACGGGTAAGAAAGGAGAAAAATGCCCAGCGGATCTCGAACGTGCGCCATATATGCGGCAAATCCTCCCTCGTACCTTGCCGCTCCCGTTGTCTTAAACTGGGCACGATATTGGGCAAGACGAGTTTGTAATATATGAACTTAGCTGAATAGAAATGCCTGGGATAGCCGACCGATCACTGGATTGTCCAGCTGATTCACATCTTCAGCCCCTTTTCACTGTGCTTGTTGGCATTTCCCGTTACGGATCGTGGTCCAAGAACGTTGCGGACCAAGATTCGGCCATGCCCAATCGCCAATATCTTGGCAAGTTACTGCTCGGCTCAACCTTGCCTCCAATTATTCGCATCACATGTCTCGCTATCTTGTAGCCCTTGAGGCTATAGCTTCCATGTTACGACCTTGCCATATATATACTGTGAGCCGATATTGGTCAGAAGATATCCATTGAATCGAGCTCGTCAGCGAGTCGCACAGTCGCTGCTTGCAGCTTGGAACAAGAAAATATCCCATCGCAATATCAACAGTCGCTCAATTGCTTTCTTTGCACCATACTCTGAACCCACCACCCGACTATGTGTTCCGGGGATAATAAGATTGGGGGGATATATCTGAAAATGAAACCTGTTCTTATCTCTACGGTTTTCTTTGCTAGGGCGTTATCCCTTGCCCTTCTTCCTTCACCGTACTCGGCATCTCCTCCTATGGCATTGCCTTGTGAGGAGAATTCCACGACCATCGCCTATCTACCCTCCTCGCCAATGCCCATGGCAACTCTGAACTCTATTCTTCCTTCGCCTTATCCCAGCTTCGTCCCTGAAAGTTCAACAGAATCGAGCAATAATGATAGTGGCATTTTAACCCAATCACCCCTCTCATTGTCGCCAACACCACCATTGTCATCATCCGCAGCTGACTGGACCGGTTCAGATGCGACCCTTGAGATGCAAGCAACAACTAGTACATTGGATTCTATACTGGTTGCTCCCGAGGCAGCAGTGACGATCTCAGAACCAAGTTCTACTTCGCCACAGGCCGTGCCGTTCACTTTGCAGCCACGACCAGGTACCTCACTCCAACCTTCCATGGGCTCTTCATTTCCGGGGCCACAATCTTCTCACTCATCACTACCTCCGCCTTCTTCACGTAACCCCCCACCATCACCACCATCGTCTGAACTCAGCGCATCGGCACCCCGCTCCTCGTCCCTCCCTGCCTATACAACACTCCCAACGGTTCTGCCTAATCCATCTCAGTATTTACCAGTCCTCAACGCTTTCCGCTCCTCCATGGCCCTACCCCTTTACTCTTCCGATCCGACGGGAATACTCGCCAATCTCTCGCATGGCGCCGCCTGCAACCGCTCGCACAGTCCATTGCCTCTAGGTCCCGGCAAATTCGAGACAAGCGCCCAGAACCTTGGTAGCGCCACCTCAGCCCATGATTTCTGGGGCGTCGTCCTTAACTGGGCCTGCGAAGTGCCCGAACTCGAGGCGGTGAGGGGCCGATGTGGCAACGGAACCAATGTACCGGCTAACGCGACCGATACCGACCATGCCTTGATTCTGATTGCAGACTATGAGATGGCGGGGTGCGCATACTGCAATGCGTCGAGTTGGTGGGGATGTACTTTTGGGACTCCATGGCCCACCACAGCTTGACATAATACTAATACTGGTCAATTTTTGTTTTTGTACAATGGCACGGAAGACGCTCATAGCATACCGGTACCTAATACTCCATGGAAGCAGCTTGAAAAGATATAAAGGGTTGCAAGCGCTATGGGATATATGGCGGGGTTTCGCCTGCCGAACCTAAAGGGAGAATCCCACGGAGTAAATCGTTTTAGACCATATCTAACTTACAGCTTTGGCTGACGTTCAGCAATGAAACTGTTTTTATGCTTGTATAGCATAGCAAACTTGTAGTAAAATATAGAGACGTAACATCTACTCAAATCCTCTCATCAAATGTGTCGCGGATAATGGGGATCTGGTCCACCGATCCGGCATCATGGCCTGAAGCGGCGCAGCTCCCAAAAAGAGGCTCCGCCATGGTTCAGGTTGCACGGCATTATTTTGGGATAATCATGCAATTTTAGTCATGTGCAGAGGAGTCAAATAGAAGGCAAAGGTATCATACGAGATACAGTGAGTGGACAAAAGTGTCGAGCAAAGTAGTTTTTCGCACCAAAATGCTCGATTTCAACGCGGAAATTTTGTTAGGCAACCACAATCATCGCAGCAAACTATGTATATGGAATTGTTCCAAATTGGTTAAATCCTAACATACCTAGGTTTTGTTCCATTTGAATAAAAGCTGCGAGGCCCAGCTATTGAAAACCTCGCTTGAAGATTTTGCCCCACCAATAAGCTGAAATTTTTTGGTGGGATCGACACTTGTAGCGAGATTTTTGAGAGCTGGGCCTCGTAGTGTTCATTCAAATTGAACAAAATCCAAGTATGTTAGGATTTGATCAATTTGGAACAATTCTACATACACAGCTTATTGCGAATATTGTGGTTGCCTAACAAAATTTCAGCGTTGAAATCGGGCATTTTGGTGCGAAAAACTACTTTGCTCGGAACTTTTGTCCACCCACTCACTGTAGGTGAAAAACCATACACGCCATTGTGATCGCAGAGTCATTCCGTTTCCACAAGATGTAATCTAGAGACCTTGTAATTTCCTGCTATGATCTCCTTAAAGTGTGATGGGATTTAGGTTTCGTCACTTTTATTCCAATTCATTAGCTTTTTCAAACTCAAAGAGTGATTCGCCTTTCCAACGGAGTAGTTATGTACAGTCGCCTCATGGACGAAGGGAGCACCATTATATACAAGGATATTGGGTGTCTCTATCAATGTTCTGAACAGATGAGTAGCTATACAGAAATACCAATCCGAGAAATCAAAACCGGCAGGGGTATCCCGAAACAAACCAACAAGTATCTTCATCGTGAACATGATTTTCCACCGCTTTCTGCCGTAATAACTCCTCGAAGAAACATACTAGCGCCGTGCCTGAAAAGAACGTAGGGAACAGGATGTGAACGCGGAGGTGTTCGCACCTAAGATTACGGTATATACATATTTTCGGTAGATCCATGTCTCTGAGAAGTCGTATGTTGAAGTATCTGCCCTGAGTGTGTGGAAGGCGAAATGATCTTGGCGACAGAATGATTGTTGTTGCTGCATCTACGATACTAGAAACCTGCTTTGATGTGGCCCTCTATTCCGCTTGTTCGGCAATAGTAGATGCGGCGATGCCCTCGTGCAGTTCAACCCCCCACTGCTCAGGGTGTACCTCGTGGATCCAATCCTTCTTACCTGGGAAGCTCGCGGCAAGCGCCTGGTAAAGCGCCTCAGACCACTCCCTGGCTGAAGCCGTCTTGCGATTGAGAGCCTTGAGCTCGCTCGTTGATGGGAACGAATTGAAGAGCTTCATGTCAGGTACTGGAGGGATCTCATGTTCCTTGGAATCCTTGTCCAGCGCGCGTATACTGCGTGGCGAGGGCAAAATTGAGGTAGCGTTGGTGGCGGTTGTTACGAAGGACGCAGCATCATTGGGAAAAGATGCTAGTGACGACCGACCTGAGGATGCTTCTGACGCGGCAGAAGGGCTTCGTGGTCGCACTGACGAAATGGTAATCCAATCCAACTCAGTGCTTTCCAAGTTACCTTTCCACAGCTGCACCGACTCGATATCGGGGAGTGCAGCAGTGTCTACCCGGGGCTGCTTACGAGCTATTGTGAGGGCCGCTGGCTCAGCTGCAGTAGTGCGGTAGGTGGTACGATTTGAATCAAGAACGAAAAGATTGGGAACTTGCAGATCACCATCAGCTAGCACGTCACTGTTCTCGTCTTGGACCAGTGAATTTGAGTAATCTACATAGTCATTTGACATGCTCGCCGCGAGAACCGGTGAATCGGGCACTTCCAGGTACGGGGGCGCTGGCTTAGCCTCAGGAAGAGAGAATTCGATGGATCCAACCGAGATCACTTCTCCATCTTGTTCGGCTGCTGCAACAATTTCCTGCTCTTGCGTCATCAAATCGAAGAAAGAGCTCTGGTTGCCTGGCTCGTTTGTCCGAAGAATGGGTAGATTGGGAATTTCTAAGTATGGGGCGGACGTCTCAGCTTGGGGAAGAGAGAACTCGGCGAAATCGTCCTCAATTGAGACAGCGTCAGCCTGACTTCGATTCATGGACTCGAATTCGGCAATATCAATGATGGATAGACGGGCCACATTCAGAGGCGTGGCCGCCTCATTCAGAGAAAGAGAGATGTCGGCCGCCCCGCGGGAGATCACCTCCAAGTCTTGTTCCGGCATGGTCTGATCCGCTTTTATAATAGACAAATTAGGTATATCTAGGTATGGAGCCGCCGCCTCGGCCTGGGGAAGTGGAATGTCGGCAGTTTCGTCCCGGATGACCCCTGGTTGTTGTCCAGGCTCAAACAATCCCGCCACATACATGTCGTCAATGCTGGGAACCTGCTTTTCCTCCGCGGATAGTGACGAAGATGAGGACTCGTCAATGAATATCATCGGCCCGTGATCTGGCCTGTACATAGTGGGTGATCCGTCTGCCTTGCGAAGATGATCAGGTTCGCTCGCCTCTAGGGGAGATACGTCGGGAACGCCCAAGCGAGACTGCTCGAAACCTGAGGCAGAAGTAGAAGCGGAAACAATCAAGTCCGAGTTCTGCTCAGACAGAGGCTGTTTCGGTTCGGATTCTACCTCCTCGTTTATGTTGTGGTCATTCTCATTCATAGCAAGTTCGAACTCATCTGAATCATGGCCACTGGCAGGTTCAGGGCTGAGAACAGTGGGTGACGTCCACAGCAGGGAATGTGTCGTCTCGCTCTGATCAGCAGGTTTTCGCATCCAAAGGTCACGTGAAGCCAACCTCTCCGGGGAAGACTCCGCTGAACGAGAAGTTCGTTTTGTCAAGAGGGCCGCTGGTGGCTCGATAGTGCGGCGATAGTCAGTCCTCCCTAAGTTGACATCAAAAAGTCCGTCGGCAGACTCATCGGCATGAACTGGACCCTGATTCCACATCTGGGAAGAGCCAGTCTCCTCGAAGTCGTTCCCCAAACCGCTTTGCGGGTCAACCTGCGGTTGCGTAGGTTGAGCCCGGCTGGGACTCGGCCATAGCAGCGCGATGCTCATGGTGTTGGCAGAGTCTGGGGATAGTGGACTCCACAAGTCTTCGCTCTCATTTGTTGAAAGTTCAGGTTCGCGGCTTCGTGCTCGAAGAGGAACAGGGGCACCACTGTGCGGAATATATTTCTTCCACGTGTCTCCGTCCGATTGGGGAAGCCCGTAGCTCCCTGGAGCAGTCGCGATCGAGGAGTTGACAAGCCACGTAGTGGGTCGCTCCCGGCTAGTCGAATCTTCAAGCTCTTTGTTTGGATGTGCTGTATTCTCCCGATCCATCATGTCGCCAGCCTTGCTGAAGCTGTTGTCCTGCACCGAAGTCCTATCGCCTGCCAGGAGTGTAGAGCCGTACTGTTCAAGGAATGAGGCCTGAATGGCCCCACCGGGCAGTAAACTTTCCTTGGACGGCACAGCCGCACGATCACTCTGCAAAAGACTAGCAATTTCCCAAATTGTGTTCTCGTCAAAGTCGTCATCGCCGCTGTCAGTATCCGCTTCAGAGTCATCTTCCGATTCCTCGTCCTCGCTCACGTCACCGAGGTCAAAGAAGGATTTCATCTGATCGCTATGCGCGCCATTACCCTGGAAAGAGCTTGCGCGAGACATGGAGTCGTTTTCCTCGTGCAACGTGGACGAGACTTGGGACCTATGCATAGGCAGAGCAACATTATCACTCTTTTCGCCCCATGGAAACCGGAAAAATCCCATGGTGTCTCGCTTGTGAGGGAGAGGCAAAGGGCTTTCCACTGTGTCGGGTATAGTTAGTTGCGGCAGTGATGATTAGTGGAGAAATAACTTACCAATATCTGGAAGAGCAGTTATCCGCCTTGACCTCCTCGGAGGCCGTTGTGTTACGGGGCGGAGCGGTTTGTGGGCTTGGGGTATTACTTCAGATTCTTCCTGGGACTCTGCTTGAGGCTCGGGAGATTCTGTCTGAGCCTCTACTTGAAGTTCTGGCTCTCGCATCATGTCTCCAGAGGCCCATAAACTTTCACTCTCAGTCATTTCATCTGCTTTCATCGACCTCTGCCACAACTCGGAGCTCTCGATTGGTAGCGGTGAGACAGCAATTCTTAAAACAGGTCGGGACGTAGGGCTAGGGGCTTTGATGCGAGACCGAGTATCACTCGTTGGGCTGGGTGGAGCCGACCACAAAGCTTCCGGAGTAGGTGATTGATGTGGAGAGCTACTTGACTTCCAAAGCCCTGAGTTCCCGACGGGAGAGTTCTTCGAGCTAGGCTGAGAGCTGGTACTGTTGGATCTTGAAATATCCAGGAAATTTAGGTTGTCACGATCTGAGCTTGGCTCTGAGGTATGGTCTTTGAATTTGGCTTGGGCCCCAGTCAGACGAGCCTCGAAAAGACTCGTTCTCTCATTGCCGGGATTGAGCGTCTTCGTAGTGCTTCCAGCCTTCAATCGCTGATTCTCATTTTCCACATCTCTAGGCTGGCTCTTCTTGACAGCAGGCGCCTCGGCAATTAATGTTGACTGTGAAGGAGATGCACTATTGGGGGATTCCAGGAGCAGGGAGTTCCTGATTGTCGCAAGGGAGCCTCGGTCGATTTGATTTTGCATCTTTTGCCACTTGTTCTCCTGCTGTCCCATCTCAAGTTCGAGGTTAAGAAGGAGATCTCGCTTGTCTACAGCTTGCACGGAAACCCGGGAGGACAATTCAAGCCGGTCCAGCTGTGCCTGAATCGAATTAAGTGCTTTACCTGGTGTCTCGAGAGGCGATAGCTTAGGTTGCTGAATGATGATCGGTTTCCTAGCGTATCTCGCAGCCAGCTGCAAAGGTGCAGGCGGTGTCATCCGCGATCTCGTTTTGCTCTTGTCTATACGGGCCGAAAACGTAGGGCAATCATCTCCAACGCGATGATGATAATGACCGGGGGCGAAGAACCCAGACGGGAACCCGGGCTCTGACGAGGAGGAGGGGGACCTGGATTTGACATCATGTCTTTGGGTGGACTGATCAGGTGATGCTCGGGACTGGTCCGGGGAGGTGTCTAACATAACCGTCATGACTGAGTCGCCATATAGACTGGATGTGGACGGAACAGAAACTCTTGGCCGGGGAGGTTTTTGGGACTTTCCACCGAACACGGTCGGGAGCAATGTGATGGCACCCTTGCTGCCAGCTTCAGTGCCAGCGGGGGCATCCACCAGTTCCTTGTTTGGACGGTGGTCAGGCGAACGCTGAAAGTCATGTTGAGATCCAGAGGTCGTAGCACTCAGAGCAAGCGGAAGCACGGGCGATGATGATCTGTTAACACCGGTCCGAACGCTCGCTTTTGACGACTGCCGCTGCTCCTGGTTGCCAGCTGACTCTGTCACAGTGCCGCGACGGCTATTCGATAAGTAATCATCGGTGTCAAAGAGATCTTGAGTCCTTAAGCTACTCCGGTCCGTATCTGACTTTTTCGATATCCTGTGGAGGCTGCGGTCCTCAAACTCGGACTTGTTCGTCATTATAATCGGCGGGAAGGACGGTAGCTCCGGAACGACAGATGAGCTGTCATCTGCGTAAAACTTGACCATTTTCTCCTCCACGGTCATAGTTTTCCCATTCTTCGAATTGGGCGACAACAAACGCCCGGCACTCTTCGGAGGTGCTGGCACAGGCGGCAGTTCGGGAAGATTGGTAGGACTACCAGGTGCAGACCACATCGTAGATGATGCGCCAGATCTAGACCGGCGGTGCGAAAGACTAGGGGAGGCCTCAGCGGGGAAGACAGTCCGCTCTGAATCAGACTGTCTGGGAATTGGCCGGGGTCGATGTATCACTGATGCCGAAGACTTCTGGAGCGGTGATAGATCCTCGAACACTTGAACAATATTGCGTGCACCGTCCACCGCGGTGGGATCGTGAAACTCGAAATTGTTGATGAACATGACCGCGTGATCGTTTTGGTTGGGTTGTTTAGGGTTTGCTCGAACAGCGCGAGGGTTATTGGGGAGCCCAGTGGTTGGCCTTCGCTGTAAAGGCGTCTTTACTGGTTCTGGAGTTTTTGCTTGCGTGGGATCTGGGCTGGTCCGTGACGATGGGTTTGGCATGGGTCTAGATCGGGTCGTTGCTACAGGCTTTCGTGGCGACCTCCTTCGCAATGCCTCGCCACCCGAGGGCGACGGTTGGGATGCAGTGGACGAAGCATTCCGAAACGGCGATAATGCATCGTTATTAGTTGTCTTGTCCCTAGGCAATTGGCCACCAAGCTCGAGCCGAGCCGGAGTAGCTCGCGGGACTCCCTTGCGACTGAAAGTTTCCCCTCGTATTATAGTTTCTTTCATTGACACTGGCGGCGGAGGTGCAGAGTGCATAGCGTCCAAAACCCGGACCTGTCCGGTTCGCCTCAAGCTCTCATTTCTGGCGGCAGTTGCGAGATCAACCGTCTGCACTCTACTGAGAGCAGTTTTTGTGCCCGGCGTATCGATTAAAACCGGATTGGAAATTGCAAGATTCCTCACATCCACAGACTTCCCAGATTGACCGTTCCCGCGGCTGAAAATGCTCCGCTTGGAGCGAGAAAAGATGCCCGGCATACTTTCTGACAACTCAGTCTCAGACGGTGTCGATAGTTGGGAGGTAACTACAGGACTCGCCTCTGATCGAGCCGGTGGGAACAGCTGCCCTTGTATAGGAAGACCACCCATACCAGTAACACCCGTGACCGGTCTCGCAATGGTAGGCAGTTTCTGGGCGTCTTCCTGAGGCATGTTGGCGTTGAAAGTTTCCCGATCGGGAGCACCGGCTGCAGCCGGCCCCTTGAGACCCCTGATCTCTTCATACTGAGAAGGTGGAAAATCGACTGAACCGACCGTTCTCACTTGTTGCACTCCATTCAGATCCCGAAATACCGGCGAATCTAACCTACGAATTTGGCTTGGTTTGGGAACAGTAGATATCCCAATGAGGGGTGTGGTTAGGACTGCTTTGGTTTTAGCAAAAAGTATCACACTAAAATTGGTACAAAATTAGGCGCATACCGATCAGTACGGAGAGTCCGACAGCGGGGGCGGTTGTTCGGAGGAGGATGTGAATATTTTCGGATCCTAGAAGCAGGCCAATACTTGCCTGAGGTGCAATTAGCATATCGAGTTGCCAACTTCCTCAATCCCATACAATGCCACAGCTTACCACCATCCAGATTGCTAAACCCACAGTCCCACAAATGACCGGCATCTTCTTTTCTGCATTTGTCTTTGAGCTCAGAATGACAAGCATCAACCACAACACTCCGTCCAAAGCGATTAACAATATTGCGACCAGCGAAACACTAGACCGAGGAATGCAGGCAGGGTTGAATTGAGCTCGTGACACTGCGGAGAACCCAATACCCAGCGCAAACCTTCCTAACATGAGCAGCTGCGTGGTCGAATGCAGACCGAACCCCCCGCTAGGTGTTGCCATCGTCCAGAGGAGGCTCTGCTCAATGAAAACACGCGCCAGTTGGTCCAACAATGACGAAATTACGACAACAACTGTGCATCCTGCGACCGCTCCCATGTCGATGGTAATCCCAGCGAAGGAGGTGGCAGCCCACATCAGCGAAAAGGCAAAGAATCCGGTAAGGGCCAGCCTCTGGCCATTCTTGAAGCAATATGAGCCATTATCGATAATATGGTAGGCAAGGGCCGCCAACGCGGCGGTGGTCAAAATGCCACTGTCATGTACAGTTAGTATGGACAGGAAGCTCAGTGTTTTCACGACATAATGCGCGCTTTCAAAACTTACAATGAGAAAGCCGCGGCCAAAATTGGCACAATTCCAGACGACGCCATTTCGGCAACGCTGCGGCGTCCAGCGACCGAGCAAGGAATGTAGTATTCAGTCGATGGTAGAAGCGAAAATCATAAGAAAAGAGGTTCATATATAAGATGAGGACCGCATGGTGTCAAAACCAGGCAAGCGCCAATGGCTACTGTGCCGACAGTGACCTCGACGATGCCATCAACTACTAAATTTGCAAGACAACATGAACTCCAAGGATTGGAAACACGGTTCAATTGTGGTAGTGCTGAACCCAGACTAAAGCGTCACTACTGGATAGCGGTATGTCTAACTGCCAAGGCTACATGATAGACCGGATCTCACGGATCGACAGCATCGCGAAACCTCCCTTCTTCGCCAGGCTCCCAGTCACCCTCTCATCAAGAAAGGCTCACATCGAAGCTGAGAACGGCCCTGATTGGGTGGACACAGAAGCCGCATCCACAATGGGTGCTTAATGCGATTTGTTTCACCCGAAACTAAAAGTGTAGCAAAAGCGACACAAGCCGTAGATGTTGAGATGGCAATTGGGGGCTCCCGCACATTGGCCTGATGGGTTCCTAGAGAATGACAACTTTTCTTCCGTGAACATAGCTAGGATACCTTGACAAACAACATCGAATTCATTGAGCATTTCCCAGATCAAAAGATACACCTTGCAATTTATGAACAAGTATTCGGTTAGTCGGTGTTGAACTCTTGTAGCGACATTCATTGATCAGTTCTGCAACGCTGCAATGCGGAGAATTTGGATGGACGCGCACAAAGTAATACAGAAGCATTGGCAGCAGCTCCCGAACACCAGGAGTTCGCAGTTTCCAGTACGGTACGGTATATTGCCTACCATACCGGTATGTGCTGTGTAGCCACAAGACGAGATTGACACTATGTTTAAAGTTCTAGAAAAACATTAGAGACAAATCCGGCGGCTGTTGCAGTCTCGTTTTACAAAAAGCGAAGTCTACTTGAGCACTACCCCGTCATCCCGCTAACGATCCCACACAACAGACACGTGAGCAGTTGACATGTGCAGGCGAATACGCTGCGCTGGAGTTTCAACTGTCACAGATTTGACCTGCCAAAGCAGGGTTCATTGGTGGCGGTGGGTGACACAGGGATACAGTGTGACAGTGTGACAGGGGTTCTTGGCAGGGCGCATCCTACGGGGCTACGATGCTTGATCAAGGCGACCAACTTGTCATAATTGGAGAAGATACTGGAGGAGGAGCAAATTCTTTGACATAAGACTTCTCAGCTATCCTGCATCTCACGTAGGAGTTCTGCCGGAGTTCCTTGGGAGTTGGCGATCGCGGCTTGCGCCATCCACTATCCAACCACAAACACAACCTCAATTGACCATTACCTAGTGCGGAACGCCTGAACCCAGAATGCACCCAAGCTTCAATTCAATGAGGGTGGATCCGGTGGAGCACTTTGTGAATTGGCTACAAACCTAGAGGTGTCCTAGATTAATAGAGATGTTGGAAGGTCGCTGAAAAAGTCTCATTGTCGAAACCTACTGCCATGAGGGGGGTTTTATTGCGGTCCTTCACCGAATTTCTCGTCGCTTGAAATTCGGGGAGAGCAAGACGGCTGCCAACAAAGCTCTCACTGAACTTACAGCCCTGTATTCATGGCTCGCGTCAGAGCCAGTCTTTTTGAGAAAGGGCTTAAGCTCCGTTGTCGATTACCAGCGGCCGGGAGCGAATCCCGCTGCGTGCTGTCGCAACCACCATGTCCGTAATTCCTTGGATCGTTGCCTTGGGATGGACCGTCTGCTCGCGGCTCAGATTCCGGTAACCAGTGCCGAGTTCTCCTTTCACCGCCGTGTGGCAGTGTATCTCTATCTCTCGGGGGACTTGAAGAGTGTCTTCTCACTCGGTGAACTGAACTGTGATCTTGAGCGGGCGGGCTACTCCGATGCATTGGTGATCTTGACCTTCGGGTTGATCGCGTATGTGGGGACCTTCGCCTGCGACGGCGTTCTGGACTGTAAGATCGCCGGGAATGTGAGTCTCTCCTCACTGCCCTCACGGGACTTCGGGATGCTTTTCTATCCCAATCGGACCGTGGAGAGTCTTTTCCGGTTGTTGATATGGTAGATACGGAGTCATGGGAGGGAGATCTTTTCCGTTTAGGCGCTGCGTCGTCACTGTCGTATTCAGCATCCTGTCGTTTCAATTCCTTCAATCTGGCTCGCTCAGCTTCTCTTTTGGCCAATTCCTCGTCTGCAGCACCTTTTCTGTGCTGATAGTTAGCAATGGAGCTCTGGGTACGCCAGACCCCCGCAACGACGGCATCTTCACGTACTTCCGCTCTGACTCTGGGGGCGTGGCCTCGGTCAACTCCGGCACAAGTTTAGGGTTGAACAGCTGTTGAGTGCGAGAAGGGCGCGGAACGTAGGGCCTCTCTTGAGTAGTGGCCTTGCACTCGTACGAGTAATGCCGTGCTGGGACAGTTAGCTCGAAGTTCAGCGTGCTTTCCTGGCGCCTACGTAGACATATCTTTTTTCAAACACTTTTGACATGTGACCTATGGCAACATGTTAGTATGCAAAGTGTACGGCGCGTTTTATTGTCTTGGTTTCCATACGTTGGTAGGCGTCGACTTTGAGGGTCCACGTCGATACATTTCGCCAGCTGGTGGACTGTGTCGATCAAGCACAGGCGCACCCGAACCAGCCGTTGGGCATTATTTAACACAAAGATCGCGGTGGCTCAGCGGCGGGTGATGTTGGAGATTTATCCGTCGTTAAACACGCCGGCGGAGCAGTTTCAATACGGTAGGTGTATCTCCTTGAGCGCCGCAAGTGTACCACGATCTGTGCTCAGCAGTAAGTGAGTCAAAAGTTGACTGGGGTTTGTCTTGGCTGGTATCTCTACTTCTGGTATGCTAAGATCCAACGCGTTGAGGCGCGTTAGGGCGCGTTTCATGTCAATGCGCAAGCTGGCACAAGCCTGGCCGCGCAAATTTATTGCGCACAAGCCGGCTATGGGACCAATGTTCGACTTCTGACCTGACTTTACACTTGAA
>JAOYMO020002783.1:0-16519 GCA_025802455.2 Iodosphaeria phyllophila | reverse complement strand
CTGATCTTGGTGCTGTGCAGGTGGAGAGGCCGCGGAATATTGCCCACTTTCTGCCCATTGCGGTACAGCGACAGCGAGATCAGGTCCGCCGTCGCCAGCTGGATCGTGTCCCATTCCAGCACCACGCTCGTCTGCGTCGCATTGCGGCAGCGGAGCACCGGCGCGCTGGGCTCTGTCGCCCCGAACGCTGCGTAGATCTGGTCTTGCAGCCCTCCGAACCGCGAGTCCGCCGTCGCTTCGCTTTCGTGGTTGCGCGAGACTGTGATGTCGACGATGGAGCCTGATGCGATATTGGGCGGGAGGAGGATCGACGGGAATTCAATCTGGGATTGGGAGGAAGTTTTTAAGTTGGTGTTAGTCCAGTTAGTTGTTAGATGGGCGTGCCATCTATGGATCGCATGGGTCAAAGGATCGCACAGGCAACTAGACACTAACCAATCGTTTGTCAGGCGTCAATAAAACTGTCACGCCGGCATCGACCTTGCCGACAGTAAGAGAGACCAACATCATGCCAATTCTTTATTGTCGATGTGGTGGTTGTTATTGGACTCTTGCGACAAAGTCGTCGTCTAGCGATACAGTAATGAGCAAGCTATCGTGTTGGTGTTTGTGTACTTTGTGTCCTCAAAAGGAAGCTGAGGGTTGTTACCATGCAATAAGTGGGGAACTGAGACAGCTTGCATCGGAGAAATCGCCCTAGCAAGGCCGGCTCTCAATCGTCAAGTTTGGAGCCTGGCAGCCTGGGAACACCAGCTGCATCATGCAGCACAACTCCATGCCCGCATATGTCAATGTCAATGTCCATGTCCATGTCAAACCAGCAGACAAGGGCAAAATTGACAACCTTGCATCCTGTCAATCTCGGTTTACGGCATGGCATTGCATTGTTGTAGTAGTCTAAATAAACCTCCTCTGATAAAAAAAGGCGATTGCGATTGGGTATCAAGAATTTTCTGCCTCTACAAACATAGCTCTCCTTCCCCCTTCCACCCATCATCGCCTATAACCTCCACCCACACCTCTACCTCCACCAGCACCGCCCCCAGCCATCCTCAAAAACCTCCCCTCCCCATCCCTCTGCAAGAGCGCTTCCACCTCCACCACCGCCGGCCTCAGCATCTCCACCAATTCCCGCTTCTCCACCGCACACAACCCTCTCATATCACGACTCTGCACCACGACCGTACCATGCAGCTCCTTCACCTTGCCCACCCCCACATTCCCCCTCCCCGTTCCCACCGCCCCGACCCGCCGCCCCACCCCATCATACCCCCTCTCCGCCAGCAGCAGCCCCACCGCATGCAACAAGCGCCTCTTCGCCGTCGACCGGACCACAGGACTCGCCTCGCCCGCTGGCACCGCCACAACCCACAAGGGATCCGGCACTCGCTGCAGGTAAAAGTCGAGCATGGACTGGCAGAACGGGTGGTGCAGGCCCTGGCGGTCCTCGAGGTACAGCAGCGACGGGTACGCGAAGCAGTGGGCGCGGCTGTAGGACACGCTGACGGCGCCGACTGGGGGCGGTTTCCAGGATCGCAGGTGCGTGAGCCCTTTCGACGGGAACAGGACCGAGTGTCGGGCGCCGAAGTCGGCGGCCAGGCGTGACGGCACGAACCACTTGTTGGAGGAGGATGCTGGCGTGGAGGGTTTGGGGCTGGCGTGGGAGGGCATGGAGGGGGAGGCTCTGGTGGGGGTCGTGTGGAAGGGGCGCTGGAATGCTTGTTGGAGGAGGAATCGACGGGCGCGAGGCCAGTGGGGTCGTGGTTTAGTCATCGTTGTTGTTGGAGCGAAGTAAACTGGTGGGCGGATGGGAGGGTTGGGAAAGGTTTGCGCTGCTATCGAAACATGTTAGGGTGGGTTTGGCGCTTGCGACTGGAGGCTCAGTGTTCAGATAGGCGATGGATTAGTAGGAATCTCATGGCCTGGTAGATATGCGTACGAAGGGCGCGACTACAATTTGGTGATGCAAGATCAATGGCTTGAAAGCAATGCGCCGCGAATAGAAGCTCTCGCGCATCCTGACGTGGGGCCATCGATGCATCGTGGGGTTTGATAAGGGTCACTGTACTCTGCACTGTATCACAGTACTGTACCCATCGGTACCCATCGGTACCGATGGCAAGTCGTTCTTGAAGAAGAGGAAGAGCGTTCTCGTCAAAGCGGGCAGGCCAGGCGCCACCAAACCAGGATATCGAAATCCAGTAATTTATTGATTTGGTTGATATTAACATCCCAAACAGTACGAATGGCGTAATCCAAGAGGTCGACAATCTATGGTGTGCGCCCCGCCCCCACGATGATGACCATCAATCGACCAGGATGAAAAGCCATCAGGATCCTCAAACCGGAATCCGGTAAGACGGAACTGCCCAGACCTGTGACGAGTATAAGGGGGTTTGAGGGACCGCGCGTGCCTTATGAAGATGCATTTTGATACGTGATCCGGGCGATCATCTTCGGTTTTTCCTACTTAAGTACTTTCCTGTGCGTGTCTGGTTACTGTCATTGTTACATAGGCTACTGTGACAGAGCGAGAACCAAAAACAGTGTCAAGGATACTACATGAGGAGATCTGCCGACTTCTCAGCCTGGCCGCAGTTTCACTTTCAGCTGCAGCAGCAAAGAAAAACTGAAGATTCGACCTCCATAGCTTTCCCCAGCGGCTTCGTTCATTGACACTTTGATCTTGGATGCTGAACTAGAGTGGCTCTTAGTTCTGGCGTTACCGGTAGTGATTACATTGTTACACGCCATCGTAGTTGAACTTCGGGCCTCAGTACCACAATCCCTCATCACCGGGGGCGATTGCATGTCCTACAAAATTTATTGCAGTATCGAGAATTGGACTTCGCCTCCAGGTCATGATACTATCCGCTGCCCAGGTAATCTTCTTCATTCTGTTCCAGATACCCCTAGTTTCTGACTCATCCGTCCCTTCGGGGTCTGTTCAGCAGTCTTCTCATCCCAAATAACGGACTCCAAGCTATCATCGTTCTTTATTTTGACTTGATCACGAGTTTAGGGCTAATAAACGTGTGTCTGATGGATGGCGTCCGCTACCTGATGTAGATGTGTCATCATGATACTTACTGTAAATCCGTGTCAAGCTCCCTCGTGAACTATCTATCACGCAAGGCGGGTGATCGTTTAGTGGCCTCCCACAAAGCGTCACGGGTAGCACATGACTGGTTCGATGACATATTTGGCTTCGCACATTGTTCTCGGGACGGATAGGCTGTATAAGAGATGCGTACGCAAACTGAGGCACCGCCGGATGATATGGAAAAGCATCCTGTAGCGTGGTACCGGTAGGACGGCCATCTTGCCGATTTTTCAAAGGCCGATCAAGGCACAGAAACGGTCGGGATTCCATGAACAAGGCAGAAGCCATAGCCATACCCATATTGGTACCGGTAATCGCAGACCGAACAACGGTCTGCGTCGATAGCTGTAAAAAGGGCACTCGGACAATGCCCGCTATTTTTGAACAGCAAGCCTGGCGTTGGCGGAGACGCCCACGCAGCCACGCAGATCGTGGGTCCAGGGCCCGCAAGACGGTACGGACCGAAGAAAAAAAAAGAATTGGACCCTTTCAAGCCAACGGTTCGGGAGCAGCCGATTCATGCGGAGGGATGCTCTGCCGCAGAAGCCGTCTGGAATCGCGCACTCTACGGAGTACCAGTACCTACGTTAAGTTAGCGCTGTGTTTAGCTCAGATGCCAGTTCTAGTGTGGCCCTGAACGGCTGCGAGCGAAGAGCTAGCGTTCTGGGGCGTGACAGCCGAAGCCGGACGGCTAGATTATCGATCGCAGCCAAAATGACTGCGAATCTGGCTACAGTCGGTGATCTAGCCGTCCGGCTTGGACTGTCACCCTCCAGGCGTTGTGAGATGCATAGCCTCGTACTGTACAATTTCGGCTGCTTAGTGATGTACCGGTACTAGGGGGCCAAAATCTGGAGGATTTTCTGCAGCTTAGTAAGCTCCCCACTCTTTTGAGCAAGTTGAATCTTGAGCAAGATTGCGCACGTTTTCTCATTGGCTCGACTCTGACCAGCCAGGGTTCAGGCAGGAACAAATGTTCTCAAACGTGGGAACCAACATGGAGACTGCGCCGCAAACATCTATGCAGGCCTGAACATGTATGATCACGTCTACAATGGAGGTTGTCCTAATGGGCGCCCAATATTCTTGCTGTGCAGTAAGTCACGTAGAACAGATACGAGTCCCGTACATAGGAAGAGCTTGGGAGGGAGTGTAAGTTCAAAGCCGATATTAATACTGATAATTGCATACGATCGCTTGAACCTTTTCCTTTGCTTGTTTCCCATGTAAATGCCGCGTCAAAAATAGATAATACCCGCTGTGGGATGACTCTAGAGAACAGCCCATAATGCCTTTGCGTTGACATTCAGTGGTCACCAACCATGATGTATCGACCAACGAGCAGACTGCCCAGGAATAGACCAGCAAGAACCGACGCAAAATATCCAACATTCATAGTCATGACCGCCAACATACTGGAGACCTGTTAGTCACAGCCAAAGCGGCGTGTGGGATCAGAATGTAAACTCACAGAAGGTAACCAACGCCAGCAACTACAGTGTCGACGACAGCTCGGATAGGATCAACCGAAAGTCTAAATGGACGGCCACACACTTGCTTTTTCTCCACAACCATGACGTTCTCCTCCATTCCGTTCTCTGTCAAAACCATCTTCCGCGACATACTGTCGCCAGACACTCGTTCCGCCATGGACGCCTTACCCTGGACTGTAACATATCGCCTTTGTAACTCCTTGTCAAGCCAGCGGGCCTCTTGTATAGATTTTGCGGCCAGCAAGCCACGGAAAATGACGCCGAGCACGATAAGGAAAATGCAGGTGGCCGCATAGCCGCTCATGTTTTTCGGTGTCCATGACATAGAATACAGCGGCGTGTCCATCGATGTCTGGAACACAGTCATCATGGTCATCATGCCACTTGAGCTGCCTGACATGGACGACATGTCCATTCCGCTCATGTCCGTGCTAGACATCGTGGTTGCGGCCTCGGTTGTTGAATCGGCATGTGGGGCCATTGTAAACGTTTATTCTTTTTGGAAGTGCTTGATGGTGCTCTATGGTTGCCGAATTGGATCGGAGATGATGAGGATGAGGTGATTTTGCAACTGAAAATTAGGCGAACTAATCACGTTGCAGAGTCGACAAGAAGGTGCAGGCTCCGGGCTTGCTGTAGTTGGACGCAATTGAGCGAAATGAATGCGACGGTTTGTAGGTCTGGTAAGATTACTATTTATGGTCCGGCCTGATTTCATCATCAGACGCGACGAATTATCGGCGATCGTTGGAAAGATATATCAAGTCTCGAGAGTATTTGCGAGGGTTTTACCCGCACGGGAACAAAGAGCGATTATCAGACGTCAAGCGTCTAGACTTCTGAAAGATTGTGGAGCAAAGAGTGTTGTGGTCCGAAGTTTAGCGGGCAGTCTGCGCCGGTGTTGCAGCGTGAGCGAGGGCTGCCAGGGTGTTGGGATCTTGGCAAATTGCTCTTAGCGTACCGGCAATCCGGCTAGTAACCCCTCCACACTTCAGATCCATTCAGCAAGTTACTGTAGTGATACAGATTTGCAAGAATGTGGTACAGACGCCTGCCAGTTCCCCTTGTGAGACAGAGTCTTTTGCTTCAAGAATGGCTGCCAACGACTAAGGAATGATGGTGGCGCGGAAGCCAAGAAAGGGCATTGTCCCTGGCGTCAACGTCAAACGATCCAAGACCCCTGGCAGAACAGAAACCAGCGACTACTGCACAAACCATCTCACATTGTTCTCCCGACTTGCACGATGCGCAATCGATGCTTTTGGACTACAATTACGAGTCTAGCATAGCAATTACTATGTCATAAGTCAGTTCAATAGTGTTTGCCCAAAAGAGGAAGGGCCAAGGCTGTCATAGAAAGTTGGTTGTTGACCCGACGGGACGACAAGCTAATCAAAAACGATTCATAGCTCCCCACCCAAAAGAGGCATCGCGCATATGTATAGTCTTGGTTCCCCACAAAAAGAACCACGAACCCACGCGCGCACTGGAAAAATATGTGATCGAGAATTTTACTCCCCCGCTCTACTCCAAATCCCACTTTACTCTATGGAGGGTTGTATGGGACAAACCGTCAATAGCCTCAGGAAAATGGCGAATTCCGCGACTTCATGGTCTCGTGAGCTTACCTGCCGCATGTACACCTCAGATGAATCGTGTAAGGCAGCTGGGTCGTACTAGCAGGTACGGATGACTCAATGAAAATTCGAGCTCATCTGTAGCCTCTGATATTGGATGATGCAGTAGTAATCGCTGGCTGGACCCCTCTCTTTCCATGTGCGCCGTTCCACCCTGTGGTTTGGAAGGCTGCCGTCGGGTTGTTCCCCCGCTTGATAAAGCATGGCAGGGAACGACGGATGAAAGGTGCTGGTTTTATTTCCTGTCGCTGCGTTGCAATCCATCAACGTAGCTGTGTGTTGCGCCGCGAACGAACAGTTTGGAACACCATCAAGCAGTAACACATGACGAACCTCTTGGTGTACCTTTCATTAATTTCTTGCATACATATAGACTTGCCCCTTTCACTGACGGGTTTAGCGCAAGGAGCCCTGAGTATGCTAGACGCATTGAGAAAAGTGAGCTCTACGCAATACTTCTAAGCTACTGCGAGACCATGGTCGGGCTTACTTTGATGATTAGCCCCCTACAGCTAAGTGAGAGGAGGCACCATCATACTGCTGCTAGTACGTAGTATACTGCTACTATCAAAGACCAGTCAGTCACCAATAGCTATACGATCCATAATAGAATCGCATGAGAGATTTGGTAGTAGAAAATCTGGCAGTTTCTTGTCAGAAGGAAGATCCACCGGATGTTCCTTGGATTCGAAAAGTCAGTTGCTTACACAACGTTTCGTGCGGCCTTCCTGTGAAACCACCCTGAACAATTCCACAAGAGCACAACGCCGGAGACTTTACCTCAAATGTCACCAGCGATTGAAACCATTGTTGTTCGTGCTCACTTACGTATGTAGATCCATGGAAGGCCATGAGAATCCAGCTTGTTGAGAGCATGTTTTTGAAGACTGTTGATGGTTGGCTTCGGCAGAGATCGTTCCCGAAATTGGACACGTACCTACACGTAATTCCACATCGATTACGATTTGAAACGTGCTCAGAGATGGATTTTTGTGTGGGGCGATCGACTGGTCAATGAAAACTCAAAACCTGACACGTTACTCAATATGGGCAGGAAACGACGTCACTACCACTCTCGCTCCAAGGAGCATTGCCTGATAGTATAGTCGCGGCGGTTGTATGAGTATGTTTTATTCGTTCACTTTTCAATACCAACATGCCACGGAAATGGATCTCTTCACCTTCTGGTGACCATGGCGTCGCGATTCTTGACCCTTTCTGTCTTGTCGTACCTTGAGTGGCTCCCCATCGATTTTAGGTTCGAGAGCAATTCAACTAACCTCATGTGTGTAACGAGCGCGCTGCGGTCGTGCAGTGAAGTAAGCTTCCAACGATGCTCGATAAGTTCCCAGAACACAATATGCGAGCAGCCACTGACCCAATTTATGTCTATTCACCTCGATATTTTCTTGAGCATCTACAAAGCAAAACTCTCCTGATAACAGTCCCGGTTCCGTAGCAGCGATATGGTTGGGCGATTCTCACATTTCACCGCCTCAACCATCTTCCAAGTATCATATAGTTTGGGGCTCGTTCAACCACCGGTTCGAAGTCACTCGCATCCACAATTTCCTCACAGGATCGTCCACAAACCGTTACCGATATCTCTTCAAAGTCCCACAAGTGTATCAGAGTCCTTGCCCAGGTATCTGTGGGTTAAAACACGTTAGGCGATACTGAGGCGCAGCACCTCTGACCGGCTATAGTTGCCGCACGGGTCATGGTGCACTTGCAGAACTTCGAAATATACCCCATAGACATCTAACAGGTATACCGCAGTTGATCAGTCACGGAAACGGATTCGATTTTAGTGACCGGAAATGATCAAATATCGGAAGGCATGCGCATTCCCAGGGATCAAGAAATCAATCATCAGAACTTTCCTATATCAAGAGATGAAGATAAGGGGGGTCTCAGTGCTCATCCACGCGGAACTTATTCGATGTTGGATGCTCAAGAGAAGAGACATCAAACAGCCATTCAAAGAAACTATATTTAAATTCCGACAGGTTAATGCCTTTGATATGACTTTTTGGCTCTTGTAGGATTCTATGTCCTCCGCGAGACCGGTTACTACGCGAAATGGCGTTTTCATCCCCACCCAACGAGTTGTGGTATCGTTCTGTAGAACAGCAAAGGTCACGGAAGCTAACCAAACTTTTGCAGCTCGTCTGGAGACCGCGAGGCATGGTCGACTCTGGCTTGCACATGGCGAGAGAACTTGCAACATGCCACCGTCGACCTCTGCTAAGAAGAACCGACCATCATTCTTGATCTTATAAAGTAAATATGAGTTTCGGTACGAAGAGGAGGAGGGCTTAGTTTGGAGTTTGAAGAGGAACAGGCTACACAACGACTAGCCCAAGCCTAGCCTACTCACAAGCTGTTTACATCATCGTATTGTAAGAAAGATGTGAGTTCGATCACAGAGTGTGGATATGGATCCAACTGCGGGGAGAAGCCTGACGCCTACTAAGCTAGCCGTAGATAGATGCATGCTGGATCGTAGATAGACAATCATCAACGAGTTAATTATTGCAATAAGCATTTGCGATCTATTCGTTACGTCTCTACAGACAGAACCCGAGCGTAAATTCATTTTCTTCGTTGATAATAATATCGAAATTTCTGGGACGTTTCCTGCAGTTCTTTGTTTACATTTCCAAAGTTATCCCGGACTTGACTTGGGTGTGTTATTGTAATAGAATACAGTCGTGATAATTTTTGCCTTTCGCTTGACGAACAAACACAATTAGAGGCTCAGGGACCACATTAGTATCCAGGAATCTTTGCCTAGCTGTTGGCTGAGCCTTCTACCTTCTTTGATCCCAAGACCCTTCCTTCACTTAAAAACTTGGGACTGAGCTGAACATGACCGAGGTTAACACCCCAGTCGTATATAGTTAGCCTTATCCCACGGTCAAACGTGTCTATATTGACAAGACCAGTTCCCATTTCAGTTCAAGATCTCTACTTAGCATCCGCAATAAAACTTTGTTGGTGATCCTCCTATTGAACCTCCAAGGTGTTGGAGCCAGGTCACACGACCAAACGGGCCGGCCGGCCTCCCCCTTATTTAGGGACATATCCGGTCTGCTCCTACTGACACCTGCCATTGCGATGCCCTTCGGAAAGCGAAATTGAGAGGTATGCAGGCTGCCAGGAATCAATAAACCCGGAGTCACGATGGATCAGGGAGGTATGGGAGAAACTCGACCTGGAGGCACATTGCATCAGGAAGGTGTGAAAAATCTGCTTCAGATGTGACTGCAAATTAGGTGGATATTGGAGTTCAGAACTGGGTAATTTTACACCCGCATTTTGTGTATATAAGGGCGCTCTCCTCCGCCCTTTAGTTAGTGTATTTTTAGACGTACGGAGAATCTATCTAGTTTTTCACTATTACCGCATTCAACACAAGGTTCGGTCAACAAAGAGTCATCAAACCGAGAGTTGAAACCGTCGTGGGTCGTTAAACCCACTCAATATATTCATGTATCTCAGGTTCGGCATGGCCTAGTTGACGTCACAAATCCTCGCAAAACTAAGCCATCGTCGAAATTATACTTAATACATTTCCCATTTGACCACCGGCAAATTCGCGTGAACGAGAAAACCACCGGGATTCATATTGTGAGGATGGTTATTGGGTCATCTATATTGATTGAGAGTAACCCCTTTCGAACCCCATACGAAAACTCGTCCCCGTAGGAAACTACCAACTTGAAAGGCCGCGGTCGCTTGTTTGCGGGAGTCGGAATACGGATTCGTACGAATACCGTCGACTCTCCTCGAAACGGATCATATTCTATCAATTGAGTACGGAATCAAGCTTGTTCAATGCCGTGCTTGACACCTATGTTCACTGAGGTCAGACTTGATACGCCCTTCTAGGCAACCCTACTTCTTCGACTAGGCAGCAATGGTATGCTGTAAATTTCGATAATTTAATCAATTATCATGCGTAGAATCACTACTTCGAATCTCTTGCGTACATGTATAAAGGGGGCAGCACTGGTGAAACTGAGACATAATCAGTCATGAGAGCAAGCAAAGCGGAGTAGAGCACCCAAAATCTCTACTTTGATCGGCAGATTGTCATCCTAATGGAAGCAGCGCTTTGTACAAACTTTATGACCCCATAGTTAACATGAAATTATCCTAACAATCTCTTTGATTATGATGAAACATCCGCCCGTGTTGATTGTGTCTGCTATCGAGAGACAGAAGTGAACGCAAGGCACTCCAGGCAATGTTCATGTCATTCTACTAGAGAGGGCCTTGTCCGGCTCGAAATCTCACCAATTCCACTGCTAGGAAGCGATTTCTGACCCCCAACCGCGTTGGCTAGGTATCTATTCTCATTGCTGTCAGGGTACCGTGAAATTTTCTCAGGATGATCGGCATGAGGATTTAGCGCCACTAGCTGTTTATTTGTTGCGCGTCCTCTTTCCTCTTCAGCTGTGAATATGTGTCACATTTAGTGGCTAATACCGCTTTGGGAGACGGGAAAGTTTGAAGATGGTGTGAGCAAGGGAAAGTCCGCTGTGGCGGCGCTGCTATCATACATTCAAATTTTCCGGGGTAGATCGCTAGGAGCCTAATTGTACCCGATGTGCCCACGATCTCAGTCAGAATGGAGCAACCGGAGGCCTCGTTTCCATCGCTATCTTGCTAAACATGATTCTAGCAGCTTTCTTATTGATGGTATGTAGAGCTCAAACTATGAGGTGAATCGCTTACGCAAAGCTAGACATAAAGAACGCTACAATTCGAATTGAGTACTTCATTCTGACGGAGGCTTTTAGCCATACCATGTAGCTCTATCCAAACCACCAGTCACATGTCGGGACCTGGAGTACGTGGTGGCTAGGGGCACTCTCAGCATCATCGTGTCTTCTCGCTAGTTGTCGAAACAGTAGCGTTCCCTCTAAATCCAAGCTACTAGTCCTCGATTAATCGATGCAAGGAAGTTTTATGATGACAACGCTTGCTTCACTAGTATATCTCTGGAATCCCAGCTGCGTCAGGGAGGTAAACCCATCCACAAACCTCGGCAAAATATCACATACCTTTAAGCAAAGGCAATGAATGATCAGAATCTGACACTAGTCTGCTGGCGAAAGAGTGGTCGATGAGGGGATCGCAGCAATACAATGGTTATGGTCCAGGCATCGTGATCTCCTAAAATCTCACAAAGAACCCTGATGGATAGGAGGTTTTCAGTTTGCTAAGAGCGATATTAAGGAGCCGTCTGTTTCTAGCCATCAACTTGCATGACCGAGAGGGTCTCCGTAACGACGACTCTGGAACTAACGTAAAGAATCGGTGCGACCTTGATCATGTACAACATGCAGACAGATCGACATCTGCGATCTTGGTAGTGCTAGCCGCTGTAATACTTTTAGCATCTGCCCTTCGGGAGAGCCAAGCTCGGCCATCAGGTCTGCCTGTGAATCTCAATCGAACTAACTTGCCAGACATCTTCGTAAAGAGATAGACTAAGATTAGCGGGCACTGATGTTACCAGTAGCGCAAACAGCTATCATTAGAATGACTGACAAGTACAGAACTTCTCCCATACAAAATTCTTATATACGAGTACGAAGCACTTCCTTTAGCAGACTAGAATATAAGTTTGCAGTGGTAAATGTGCCATTTCCAGTCTAGCCTTCGTCGAAATGGGATCCTGCCAGTACGGACACGTTCCTTTTCTCAACTTCTGATCAGATAGGGCTCTTTTCCGATCTCCTTACCGGTACCTTGCTGTGTACATCATGGCACCAGGCGCCTACCCTTCACAAACTCCGACCCGTCGAAGCTCCCTATCTTGCTAGCCGTCCTACAGTAGACGGAAAGCGGGATACTACGGGAACGGGATTTCCACGCGTAAACTAGTGTCGGAAATCCCGTTACCGTAGTATCCCGCTTCTCTTCCAAGACGGTTGGTTTGACCGATTTGTGCAGACTGCAGCATCTGGATATCAAGTACCGTCCCGGTACTGTAGGTACGGGATATGTACCTGGGAATAAAGCACTTATTTTAACACGTTTGTTATCACTGTTTTCGGCGAGTCAAGGATTTTCTTCCACTTTCTCCTAGAGGCCTCCACAGTAAAACTCGTTACGGGTCCAAAAAGCTCCACTTTTAGTACGGTCATGTCCAGCCTTGAACGTTCCGTCTTTAATGTATTGCAGATTCATGCGAATTGGCCAGCATTTTTGGATCTTGAGTTTAGATCTAATTTGTCCATTCGGCCTAAATTCGATAGAACTGTCTCAATCGCGGCATAGCATCTAGTGGACCCTTCCCGCGACGAGCCAGCCTATCGCAGACTTCGAATAGAGGAGCGAAAGTCACATCGTAGATTCGACAGTGCCTCTTCGTTGAGATCCTTCACTCGATCAGCAGATGGTATATCCAAATCCCTCCTCCCAGGAGAGACTGTACTTTATCACGTTTGGGAAGGGATAGCTGCTATGCCCAGGTCGATCATCACCAGACAGAGCTGAGTCCCCCTTACTAGGCTGCTTTCTCTTGGAAATTCCACTGTCTTTGTCGTTGGACAGGCAGATATCTCAGATACAGCAGCCCAATACTCTCTTCACAAGGGCCTTTTGATAGTGTAAGAGGCTATTTTGAAGCCATCATCAGTTTGTTGCGGTTTTCTTGATTTACCTTTGCTCATTCTATCGGCTGGAACTGGTAAGCACGTCCCTGCCGTTAGTGGAAAGTGGGTAGAATTATCCGCAGCTGCGAACCAAAGTGCCGTGCAAACAGCCACCCACACACTCGCACCCTGGCTAGTTCTTCGCATAATTTTGGATGACGGTATTTTGGAGGTAGATGTAGTTTTTCATATCAACGCCGATATTTGCCGATGCGGTGCCTATCACTGAGAAATGCATGTCTCGCATTCCTGAGATTTGTTCTCCGTACGCAACGTTTGACGGTGATTTGACATTTATGTGCTAGACTAGTATGGTGACAGCTGCGACCGCGAAAATTGATCTTTCGATTGAGCAGAGCCGTCGTGCCAAAAGCGAAAGATCGGCGACCAGAGCCCAATAGCTGAACAGCATAGTGCTAGCTGTGCGAATGAAACCCCGTACTCCATAGACAGGAGCCCTACTGATGATTGCGATTAGGCCATCATAGCTGCATACACAGTAGTAGTGTCAGTGATCAAGCATTGATAGATTGCTGTGTTAGAAGCTTCAACTTGAGATCGAAATCAACTTACAGGTATTCTTTGCGGACTCCACATTCCACAGACTCTGTTCATTTGGGCGAGTGGAGTCGATATATCTGTGAGAAGTGCCACTGCCGAGCAAGGCTTCAACGACCGGTAGCGTACTCAATCAAAATTTCGGAACGTCTCCCGAAGCCATCACCAGTCAAGCGAGCGCCTCGATCAATACCACCAAGTCGGTTGGGCTGATCATTTTCTGCAAGCCGACAGATGCGAGTGGATTGTGGCGCAGGGGCTCACTCCAGGGGGGAAGGGGGAGGGTGGAGCTTGGGTGTCTTCGTTTACTACGGTTGCCCGACAAAAATTTATGTGCGAACAGGATTTGCCCAAATTTGCGACCTCTTGATAAGATCACCTTTTGTACTTGCCTTTTTTGAAGTTAAGGCTCGTTACATTTATTCGAAATGGACAAAATTCAAGAATGTTCAAGTCCGCTTAATTTGAAATAAGCCTATACATGCCTTTTTTGCAATGACCGTGGTCGTATAACAGTTGTCAGGCCTTGACGTTGGGCTTTTTCTCAGGTGAGCCGCCATTTCCCCAGTCATACTGACCAATCTCATAAATGGGTTAGAATATGAGGAACCAGGGTTCCCCTATCGCTACCCTTGATCTGTATTGGTTTATCTTTGATTCGGTTCTAGGCAGATTGACGCATCTCAATTCTGATCTCGATTCTGCCTGCTCTGGCTCACTATCTGACTCTGCCATTTTGTCAGTGCCTATGGGATGGTCAGACCATTTGACGCCTCGAACCGAACCTTTAGGCACGACGGTTTTTGGGGGGAGAAAAAGAGAGAGAGAGAGAGGCACGGAGAGGAGGCAAGACCCAGTACGAGAACAATGTCCAACGCGCTCCATGCACCAAAGTTCTGGTTCCAATACGTTGTTCACAGCAAAGCTCAAATGATGGCTCCGTAGATGAATAGGCAGACTCGGCGTGGCCGCCAGCCGCCCCGAATATGTTCGGCGCATAGACTGGGGGTAAGTTCCAAGTTTTTGAAGCATCTCCGTCGACTTTTAAGGTCATCTTGAAAGTACTGTAGGCCGAAGTTCCGATGGTGTGACATGTAATGATTGGGGAAGCTCTCAGATTCATAAGCGCCTCAAAACAACTCTCAATTTTCCTGCGACTGGCCCCCGCGTAGAAAGAGTAGATACCAGTACGTAGTACTCGGCCTCCATCTTGTCTTCATGGGCCCCTTACTAGAACCCTTTTCAATATGTTTCTTTAAAACAATATTGTATTCAAGGCCTCGAGCCAGAGCCATCCAAGTTCTGGACACCAGTACTTGAGCAAAATTCGAGTAGCACAGTACACGCATAAAAGCGTAATTTGCAGACCGGCTGACAAGCAAATTCCGCAAAGTGAAATAACTGAGCAGGTGCCCTACAGTATCTTTTTGACTATGGGAGTGCTCTACTGTAAGCATTCCGGGTTCTCATCATCAGACATCAGCATATTAAATAAATCCGTTAAGCATTTTGCCTGAGGCAGAGCATGACTAATTGAGATTAGAGCTCATAGAGTGCTGTTGGGCGAACCGTGGGGAATGGAAGAGCGGCATCATTGAATTGATTAGTTTTTGGCTGCGAACACTAGGACCGCTCAGCCCAAATTGCAGTAATTGCTATGTACGCTCAACCACACAGCAAACACCTTGCCGCATGACAGGGTTTGCAACACGGCTCTGGGTATCGGTACCAGCCGGTACGCGAGTGGATACAATGAACCCTGTGCCGTAACCGTAAGTGCGGATCAGGCGCGGGCGGTACGGATCGAGCATGAAGCCCTTGCTTGATCCGCTCCTCAGCCGTCCCGCAATCGCCTGGATACCCCCTGCGTTACGATTTCAGGACTCAATATCGCAAATACCAGTATAAGTGACTCGATCCGGATATGTCGCCTAGCGGCATTGTCCTGGTCGACTGCAAGCGGGTAAATCACCCTATGGCTTCATTTCGATGATACTCCTTTTGTAGCGGCAATTCTTTTTTAAAATTAGTGTCAGTGGATCTGTGAGGTTGTCACTTCTGCAGATTGAGAATAGAGCCCGACAGAACGCGTGTCCTTCCCTGTGAATCCGTTGCGCCATTTGCTCACATCTGATATTGAGGTTCTCAATTGTGAGAGTTGAGGGACAAACTCAGGGCTGTCCCGCGAGGCGACATGTTCGGGTAGAGTAAGCTATACCGGTAGCCGCATTACGTTCGGATCGACTGAAGTGGAGGCTAGAAAACGACGGGAACAGCCTCAGCGTGATAGTCGGGATCTAGTCTTGAAATTCTGGTGATACGAACAGGTAAATCGTGATACACGGTAGAGTCACTACTCCAGTTAGTGCATAGACAGATGGTGGATAAACCTGTGATGGAGCGTCACTATTTACTGCGTGACTTGCGGGTCAATAATACTGTGCAGGTGTCCATACCTGTTCGTGCATTACATCTAGATAGTGAATAGCAAAGTTGTGTTTGATTAGTATGCACCAACAGAGGTATTGGCTGCAGTGAGCCTCCTGCTTTTAACCCCCCACTCGCCTGAGGCTATCGGTACCGGTACTCTTGATAGGTATGTTCATGTTTGCTCGGCGCTGTGGGAGCGAACAAACCTTATCGGTACCGCAGTACAAGTCATAACTGGCTATACCTGTAACTTTCTTGCCAGCTCTTTCACCGCATCCGGTGTCTGTTGAAGCGATGATTTTTACGTCCCTAGTGACGAACTAAAATCTTGCAACATGCAATGATATCTCGCTCGAAGCGGTCCCGCATTAGATGGAGACTAAATAATAGGGTAGGCTAAGAAAATGTATCGTCTGCTAGAGCAAACGGTAGCGACGGCCAAACTTACGGGAAAAGCACGTCATCCCAGTGGGGGTTCGATCTTAGGTGGCGCGCCTCTAGACCTTGGGCATTGAACTTTTGCGGGCAGGCACCCCCATCTGTCCAAATTTATGCCCGCGGTCACGTAGACAAGGTTCTATGGGGTTAATTCCTAGGACCATCATGGCTTCTGCTTAAAATATTTCA
>JAOYMO020002698.1:0-16533 GCA_025802455.2 Iodosphaeria phyllophila | reverse complement strand
CGGAACAGAGATGCTCGGCTTGACGGTGGCGGAGTGCAACGATCCGCGTCGAGCCATGTCCCTGGCACCGAAGATTGTTGGGGCACGTATTGTGCTGCTGTACCTGCTGCCGCTCTTCATGGTTAGCCTGATCATGAAACCCGAATTCTTCGAGCTGTACAAGAACATCCATATCAGCTCGCCGTTCGTGGTTTCGCTCAGGTTTGCCAGGATCCCGGTGCTGCCGCATATCATCAACGGCTTCATCCTGATTGCGGTCTTCAGCATGGCCAATGCTAGTGTCTTCGCCTCGTCGCGCGCCCTTCACGCCATTTGCAAGAACGGAATGGGTCCAAGGATCGGTGCCAAGACGAACAAGAAAGGCACCCCCCTTGTGGCCCTCGGCGCGGTCTTCACTGTGAGTCTGGTAGCATTTATCAGCATCTCACCGGAAGGCGAGCAGATCTTTGACTGGCTCCTGGCGCTGGCATCCGCCAGCAACTACTTCACGTGGGCCAGTATCTGCGTCGCCCATATCCGCGTTCGCTTGGCCATACGCCGCCGCGGCATGGAGCCAGATCAGGTGCTCAATTGGAAGTCACCGGTCGGCATCTGGGGCAGCGTGGTCGCGGTCATCATCACCGGGATCGGGCTGTTCTCCCTGGTGATAAGCGCCGCCATTCCGCCAGTGAAGACAGCAGAGCCAGCATGGATGGGCTGCATCCGACAATCCATGGGATTTTTCGCCGTTTTTGTGTTCTGGGCTGGGCACATGATATTTGGGACAAGAGAGCAGCAGTTCAAGTTGTATATACCCATGTCTGAAATAATATTGCAACAATAACACCACGATATAAGCCACTTGTAGTATGAAATGTAGATCGTTGTGATTCGTGACTGAAGTTTTTCTGGTATCATACCAGCAATACCGTACTCGACAACAGCAAAATAAGTAAAATTCAAAGCGTGTCAAGTCAGGGACGAGTCCACAGTCCCACAAATCTGGATCATGGATCTCACCCATCCACACGACCGAAGGGGGCCGAGTCTCGATGCGCGTAGCAACGCTTGATTTTTCTTCGTACAGAAAGTGATGGCGAATCCTGATTCGCTAGATGCCGACGCCCATGGGTTGACAGTCTGGTGTCGTGATCTGTTCGCTCGATCGCGAAGTGTATGGCACAAACGCGTGCGTGTTCTGTTGGAATTTGTTAAACGTGGTGGTTGTTTCATACTCTGATGCAACCTGAGCACCACGAAGACAAAAAGATTGAAATGTCTGGCGGCTCCCTTATCTATTACCGGTATTGCATCTTGCTGCTTACCCAGATGAAGTCAGCTGCCATGCTGCAATACAGAGCCACACCTCCAAATAAATCTTCGTCAACATGGTGGAAACGGCCAGCCTTATGAAAATTTATCTGGTGATCCTGCAGAGGAAAGGGAATTTGGCGATGCCCTGTGCTTCCGCATGGTTGGTTGAGTTATCGGCGGTCTTCTGTCAAATCACCGACTGGTGGCAATGCTAGCAGATTTCTGGGTGTTGCGCGTGAACTTCAAGCCCAAAAAGACACCATGAGAATGTAGTGCTACTTCAATGAAGTCACCAGATACACCGAGCACTGCATGTTACGACTCCTTCGATCCATCTAACATCATCGTACACAACTCCTCGCCAGAACAGTTGTCCACACTCAAAACCGCAAGGGTCCGCCCAAGCCAGCCTGGGGTTATCTAAACCCGCTTCTCAAGATGTCTAACCCTTCCCAACCGTCACCAAGACGGTGAAACCACGACGCCATGATACAGACCACAGAATAGTAGCAACAAATGAAATAAGGGTGTTCTACAAAAGAAAGATATGTTCAAGTAAACCTTACAGTCGCGAAACGCCATGCACTCTTCTTACAACGCGACCATGACACCCAGCACTCCCAACCAAGCCACCAGCCCCCAAAACGCCGTCAAGCCAACTTGCTGTAGAGCCATCTTCTCGGCACCCGCAACCACCGGTATCGACCCGACCTGGTTTCCTGTGATGATACCTGTTGGTGACGCCATGCCGACGACCTTGTTGTAGACAGGAACAACTGTCTCAACAATAGCGACGACGGTAGTAGCGGTGGCTTCCACGGCCAGCTCCAGTGGTACAGTCAATGTCACTGTGCTCCCGCCATTGGGACCGCAGGCACTGCAGGTGACAGTTTGCGTAGTCATTACAATTGAAGTAACGGTTGCAAGCTCATCGGCCGCCATCGACATATCCTGTGCAGCCCCTGCAGGCGTGCCGCCTAACACCATATTCTCGACTTTAAACGATGGACCAGTGTTTCCAGGAATGTAGGGCGCCGCCGTGACAGGCTGTGCGCCCGCGGACAGACAAGATGTGTAAGTCACTGTCTTGGTGTACGCTACGGCCACGAGGGAAGCGGGGTTCGTGCTGCAAACTGTGGTGTATGTGGTGCACACAGTCATCGTCAAAGTCTTGACAAGATTGGCAAGATAGCCTGCTTGACCGGTGCCGGAGCCGTTCACTCCCGTGTTGCCGGATGAGCCAACGCCATTTCCAGCAGAGGATCCGACACCGTTGTTGGAGTTGTTGTCATCATTGCTGCCTCGTCCGGGTGCACCAGGTGGCACCGTGGTGTCGTCGATGTCGCCATAAACAGTCATGAGTATATCCGCTGGGGCATCACGACGCGCAATTGGGCTCGTCGAATTACTTCCTGTCCCACCAAGGTCGTTTTCTGATAACCGTCCACCACAAGATTCAGTTGGGTTTCCTGGGCAAGGCGTGTTGCAGGCATCGTTGGAAACAGCAGAGGACTCGCCGAGGTCATCGGCGCAGTAGCATGTACTAGGGAATGTTAGTGAGTCGCTCGAAGTTTGAACCGAAAGGGCAAGGGATCGATCTTACTCGAAGAAAACTCCCGCATATTTCTTGTTGTTGCATTTTTCCACACAAGCTTCGTTGTCCAGCGTTGTACTTTCGAAGGCCTCGTCCCAAGTCTTGAAGCCCAATTTCGAGCCGAAGCAGCCTAGATACTGGAATTTACCAAATCTGGAGGGATTCCTGAATTTATTTTGCGAAGGGTCCGAAGTTGGGCTAGAAGTAGCGAGGCTGAGAGTCGTCTGGGCTGTTGACGATGTCGACTTGGATGCAGTAGAGCTGCTGGCAGGCGAAGAAGCAGAGTTTGACATGGTCATAGAAGCAGACATAGAATTAGACATTGATGCCGACATCGATTTTGACATCGAGCCAGACGTAGATGACGACATCGATGTAGACATGGAGTTAGACGTAGAGTTAGACTTAGACATAGACATAGACATAGACATAGAAGGCAAAGTTCCGGTGCCAGACGGTACTGGCATGGATAACCCGCCGCTGCCTCTGGGGATCGACGAGTTCTGGAAACGCATTTTTGGGGTCGTCATGCGATCGCCAATCTTGTGGTACACATCGATGTAGTTCACATCCCAGTATCTGGTCTTTATCAGAAATATTCTCAACGCCGGTCAAATATACTAGAAACAGTAACTTACGCTGATTCGAAGGCACTGGGGTTGTTGGCAACGTAGTCCTGGCATGTGGGCGCAAGATTGTTGCACGTATCTGATTTGCCCCAGATTTTGCCGGCATAGTCACCACAGAAGTTCTGTAACCACGTTAGCTCCATAGTGTTCTCTAGTATTCACATTGACGAGAACACAAATACGTACAATATCGATCACGATGCTCATGTTGAAAAAGAACGAGTCGGGCGAGCAGCCTGGGCCACCGAACACGGCCTGCGGTTGACCCCATGCCTTCGGATCCGGAATAGCGATGGGTGCTTGTTTGATATCACCTGGGATAAGGTCTCGTGGGAAATGCCATAACTTCAAGCTCTCAGAGTCCCATTCTAGGGCGTACACACCACCACCTTGGGCGTTGAATACATCTCCGTAGGCTCCGTCGTTCGTGGATGCATAGCTGCATCCAGTGTTTTCGGGCTATACAGAATGATCATGAGCTTCACTTGCAAATCGAGTTAGTAGGACATGGGATATCCTACCGAGGGACCGCAATCCTTGGCGCCTTGCTGCCCGCCAAACCCGGTGCTTGGAAGAGAACAGCCGGCCACACTATATCGTAGGTCGTTAGTCAATGTATCACGCTATGCATGTCGACCAACTCACGTATGCGCCGTGAACAAGTTCCTCTCCGCTGTATTTGCGCCCTCGATGATTTCGAGCTCCCCACCCAGAGGCCAATCTGCGCCATTATTGGCGTTGTTCATAGCCCAGACTACAAAGTCATCAGTGACCTTCTCTCTTGTCAAAATATCATGAATTCGGGGTCCTTACACGACGGCCATGTTCCGCAGGTAGAAGCCGGCATATGCTGGAAGTCAGCGATGAATAAGCCGTGGCTGAAACCTTCGTTACTCTGAAGTCTGACGCTGGATCGCCCAATATCAGAGGTAACGTCTTGGACCGTATCTACACCAAGTCTCACGCGATGTGAGTCGTCCAAAGTTACAAGCTTGCTGGCCATCGCCGCATCCCGGCCTTGAAAGCTAAGTTATTTGTGGCTTGTCAGCGAGGTGTCTCTAAGTATGGGTGGGAGAATGTCTACTTACTTCACAAAACCACCATTAGGATCGCTTCCAGTGACGAAATCGAATCCATCGAGCAGGGCTTGGCCCGCAAAATGATGTGACAGGGAGTATGCCATGTTGAAAATATTGAATTAAGAGAAAGAAAGGGTAAGGATCGACTGGGTAGACTGGCTGGAAATGAGTGTGATACCGATACGGTTAATTATGAGAAGGCCAAGCTTCTCGTGAAAACGAGTGACTATCCTAAGTAGGATGAAACGGCTTCTGGTGAGGCACAACAAGACAAATCTCCTCAGCTATTCTCGGGTTCCCGCCCGTATTTGTATAGAAAACATCCGTCATGATGATCACATTGGAGCTTGAGTGATGGATTCCAGGACCAAGTAAACAAGAAATCTCATGTGGAATGTCAATTAGACTTGAAGATTCCCATCTCGAGCACGTTTGTTCGTGAGACACCTCGATTACATCGTACCGGTATCCAAAATTTTGATTGTCTCACTGCTCAATCTTCAGAGATTAGCGATGAGAGCACGTTGTTCTGCACGAGATCACTTGCCTTGAGGTTGATAGAAATTTAACGAAATGATCGCATAAAATCTCGAGCCCGCAGTAAAGCTCCTCCATTCCTTACTAGAAATGACGAATCTAATTTCATTGCATCAATTTTGCAGCATCGATTAAACTATCAAACGCGCCCGCCAGACGGATGACCTGTTAGTGATAACAGGATATCCAAAAGTAGAACACACCGTACAACCAGTGTGAAAACAGATATTGGTCAATTCAAGAAAACCAACGTATTCTACGAAAGGACTCTTCCACCCTATGAGTGCTCTATCCATGCGGCCACAGCATCTTCCAATCTTAGCTTCCTTCACACACATGCACCGCCAGTATCAGAGATGATGATTTCTGAAGCTTTGCTCATCGGACAACCACAATGTCTCGATTGGCGGAGCTTATCCTCACTGTCAGACTCATTGGCATGGGCGATGGAGATTGTCGCGCGTGCTTCAAGGAAAAGCATCATGGCTGTCTTAGACAGACCCGCTGTCTCGCGTACAAGACATTTATCAACCAAAAGGTTTTCTGGCACCATGCACAAGGGTATAACTTACATTAACTTTCATTCTCGATAGCAAGCCCCCCTGATAAGTAATTTTCTTCATAGATAGACATCCACGAGAAGCACTAGAACTCCGACTAATTATGTCAGAGAGGGTTTCATGATAATGTGGTGGTAGAATGCTGCCTGCGGTTTCGCGCGCAACCCGAAAAGGCACTCCTACTATGTGAATATCATCTAATGACTAGCATGAGGATTTAGATAGAGAGCTCTGCTATAAATTTTATCTGCTATGGATAGGAGTTCTCAGATAATGGCCCCTCGTACAGTACACAGTTAGAGTCGTTGTAACGCTGGTTTCCAAGCGTGGTTCAGTATTTTTCTTCCAGTAATAATAGACATCACTACCTTGCTGAAAGAAAGAATAATTGTTTTTTTGAGCATGAACGCTCTAGAAGGCCCGTATTACGAACGACTTTAACTTGTGTTACCTGAATAGCCTATTACTGATATTTTAGACGAGTGAATGCATAAATGGGTTCCAGCTTACGATGTGAGGTTCGTAACTGCAGTGAGCTGGACACGCATAGGGTCGAGGGGAATAGTGTATATCTCTAATTCAATCTTACACAAATAGTCGCTTTCGCAGTTTGATGTCACCTTCTTTTTCGCTCGCTTCGACTTGTGGAAAAGAAATGTACAACCCTAACCCTGGCACTAACCCTAACCCCGAAACTGTTACCCAAGCCTGTGCCACCCGACCGTTACCTTCGTAAGGATCGACGGAAGCTGTAAAACGCTTTGGCTAGTGTGCCGCAACGGCACTGTTCCGTTGTTCCGCACCGCAGCCACAGCACGAAACATGGTGGCCTCGGCCCTCGGCCTCAAGGTGAGGTTGAACGCGGCTTTGGACTCGGCCAAATGCGGCCCGCTGCGTTGAGCTGCGCTTGAGCCCTCAAGGTTCGACCCTGAGTGCGTTCAGTTCACCTCTACAGTAAGGTACCGAGTTGCCGAACTGCGCGAGCTCAAAGACAAGAAACCAGAGGAACACTTCAGTCCAAAACATAAGGCAGATCTCATAGACCGCGACGGATCGCAATATCGAGCTCCGCACCGAAGCGCTGACCCTCATCATTCTAAATGACGAGGAAGCGAGGGTCGCTGCTGCGGCTCCTCCCACATCACCAGACCTCCGGTGCCTGGCATGTGGGTATCGGTGTACCGTATAAATGAGAGTGTCATCGCATTTGACATGTGACTCGTGAGCCGAGTCATACCGGCAGCATTACCATACCACAGCCACTGGTGGTTAAAACAAGATCTCTGCTTTGTTTCTTCTAACACGAAACCCAGCACCCGCTTAGTCTTTTCGTTGTGATGTTGGCCTCGTTAGGTAGAAGTCGGATGTTGGCCACAGCATTCAGATCCACACGTAGACCAGTTTCTGGACGTCAGGTAGGTTTCTCGAGTATTTTTCATTGTACGGTCATTGGGAGTTTGAAACTGACGGGAAATCGGGGTATGATAAAACAGATAGGAATTATATCTACCGGCATGGCGCCAGAGGCGAGACGGGGCAAAAGCTCCCTTCCGGTACCGGCAGGTTCGTGTTTCTCGCCTAGATATTTATGATATGGATATCATGTCCTCCGGACGGCTCACAGCATCTTTGGCGCAGGCTATGTCGAAGACAAATCCAAGGGGCCGATGCTCCGATTTCAAGAATCACTCCCTCGACTGCCCGTACCAACACTGGAAGAAACAGCAACCAAATATCTCAAGACGCTCCACCCGCTCCTCAGCCCCGCCGAGCTCGAAGCCAGTAAGAAGGCGATAGATGATTTCATAAAACCAGGCGGCGTGGGGCAAAAGCTACAGGAGAAACTGATCGCCCGGCGCGAGCAACCTGGGATGAAGAATTGGATGTACGAGTGGTGGAACGATGCCGCGTATCTCAGCTATCGCGACCCGGTCGTGCCCTATGTCAGCTACTTCTACTCACATCGAGACGACCAATGGCGGCGAGATCCAGCCAAGCGGGCGGCTGCTATCTCGACGGCAGTCCTTGAGTTCAAGAAAGCAGTCGACCTGGGGACACTGGAGCCAGAGTATATGAAGAACAGCCCGCTTTGTATGGATAGTTACAAGTGGATGTTCAACGCAAGTCGGGTGGCGGCGAAACCAGCCGATTACCCGGTCAAGTTCGACTACAAAGAACATAAACATATCATCGTCATCCGTCAGAATCAGTTCTATAAGGTTATGCACGAGGTTGATGGGCAACAGCTGAACACGTCTGAACTTGAGTCTCAATTTGCGCGGATATATAAGACAGCCAAACAGGTGCCGGCCGTGGGCGCTCTCACATCCGAGAACCGCGATGTTTGGACCAACGCGCGGGAGATGCTTCTCAGTGCCTCACCCAAGAACAAGGCTATGCTCGAGTCTATTGAATCGGCCTCGTTTGTTGTGTGTCTGGATGATGCAAGACCCGTGACGCTGGAGGAACGAGCACACCAGTACTGGCACGGCGACGGCCAAAACCGATGGTATGACAAACCATTGCAATTCATCATTAATGACAATGGAACCGCAGGCTTTATGGGTGAACATAGTATGATGGATGGCACGCCAACTCACCGCCTTAACGACTATGTCAATAACGCCATCTTCAAGAATCTACTAGATTTCACGAACTCGTCTGTGCGGTCCAGCCTGCCTGAACCAACTCCACTTGATTTCGTGGTGACCAAAGAACTCCAGGCCGAGATAGATCAGGCCATTAAGGACTTCTCCACCGTGATCAGCCAGCACGAACTTGCCGTGCAAAACTACCGTGGCTACGGCAAGAATTTGATTAAGAAATTCCGCTGCTCGCCCGATGCTTACGTACAAATGGTCATCCAGCTGGCCTACCACCAAATGTATGGCAAGAACCGCCCCACCTACGAGTCAGCGGCAACGCGAACTTTCCAACTCGGTCGCACCGAGACTTGTCGTTCTGTCTCCGACGACAGCGTTGCCTTTTGCGCTGCCATGGACGACCCGTCCGTCGACGACAAGCGCCGTATCGAGCTGTTCCGCGCCGCCATCGACGCGCACATGCAGTATATCAGGCTGGCCTCGGACGGGAAGGGCGTGGATCGACACTTGTTCGGCCTCAAGAAACTGCTTGAGCCCGGACAGGAGCTGCCGTCTATCTACACAGACCCGGCATTCGCATACAGTTCGTCATGGTATCTTTCCACCAGCCAGCTGAGCTCGGAGTATTACAACGGGTATGGATGGAGCCAGGTCATTGACGCGGGCTTTGGTATTGCCTATATGATCAACGAGAATAGGTCAGTTGTCGACGTATTCCGATGTTATTTTTCTTTTCTTTTCTTTTTTTTGGGAGGAGAATATTGATGTGGATCGACTAACAACCCGTTCGCAGCCTCAACTTCAACATCGTCTCCAAAGGGATGGGCTCTAACAAGATGCGCTACTACGTCGGCGAGGCCGCCAACAACATTGCCGAACTTCTGTACAAGGACGGATCGCTTGCGCTAAACCAGCCGCCCAAGGCGAAATTGTAGACTCAGGTTTTATAGACGCCATATAGGGTCACGAGCAATCTTCCATCGCTGTTGATATAGATCTTGAATCATGTGCTCGAGTTGAATGCCAGGGATTGAGATGTGGATTGGGCTGGGTAGTTTCTTGAATTCGTGAGTTTTTCGAAATCGTGTGGCATTCATCTTTCAGGCGGGGTGGGGGGCTCGAGATGATGTATTCTCCTGCGATACATGTAAATAGATCATCTGCCAGATTCGACGCACTAGTGCTCAGCATCATAGAACATAAGATCATATGCACATGATACAGCAATACTACCTGCATCACTTCGCCTTGGTATTGGGACCGAGGAACTACTCCTTAGCTCTGTTTTGAAGAAGAAGAAGAAATATGAATCATAGCAATACTGAATTGCAAATGCCTTCTAAGCTATTTCATAAAATGCTAGACACGCGCAAACCCCAGCACACGACGCTTCATCCCTGTCCAATTCAAGACAGCTTTGATTAGCCGTCTAGTTGACACGCTGTGCGTACATAGGTATTCAGGATCCCGTCCTATTTCCCAACACGACCTGGCCAATCCTGCTCTTTCCAGTAACCAGAAGGCGAATAGCAGAAATACTGCAGTCAAATCAACCAGCAAGATCCACAACCTCATTGACAAGCTCGCCCTTCTCCGCATTGAAGTGTGAGCAAATCTGGCTGGGTAGTGGCAACTCCTTGTAATCCTCCTCGTCCTCTCCCGACGTGATGACGTTGAGGTTGACACCGGCGCTCTTGGACGAGAAGATGCGCGTGCTGGAGCTGTCCTTGCTGAGATAGACCTGGGCGCCGTCGAGCTGATCGAGGAGCACGGTCGGCACGGCGCCCAGGATCTGCAGGGCGAAGTTGCTGGACTTGACTACATCGACGGTCGAGACGAGGCTATCGACTACGAGGGATAGGCGCTGCGTGTTTTCGACGGTTACGGCATTGGCTTTGCCCTTGATGATGACGGTTGTGTGCGAGCATTTGGAAATGAGCACTAGTTGATTGATGGAAGCTTCGATCTCGATGGGTTCGGGGTGCTTCTCATAGTTTTCCTAGGAGTGGATGTTAATAATACAAGTAATGAATACAAAGAAAGAAAAAAGGTATGTTCATACAATAGTCCACTTTTTATCCTCCAAGGCCATGTGGGGAGGCTTCTTCACGCGCATGCTCTCCGGCTTGGGCCTTTTCCCTGGCGCAGAGCTCTTACCTCGCGAGGAAGTATCGGACACAGTGGAAGACGCCCTCAGCTCCGGGTTCTTGTGCGTCATTTCCGACCTGTCAACTTTCCGGAGCCCCATAGTTACGCTTTCTCCTTTGTTCAGCTCGCTGAACAAGGCGCCAAAGCCCGAGCTGGGCGCAGGTGCTGCTGCCGCTTTCTCTTTAAGCTGGAAGACAGGTGGAGGGCCCGGCGGCGGGGGCGGAGGTGCTCCGGCGCCGCCTGGAGGAGGCGGCGGTGGTGGTGCTGGAGCTGAAGTTGAGACTGGAGCGGATGAACCTGATACCGGTATTGTCTTTGCAACCTCAGCAGCAGGGAGGCCTTTGGAGTTCCAGGGAATGTCGATGGGGAAGTTTCGCTTGACGTACTCGGTCAGATCTCGGAAAATGCCGTAAAATGCCTGGACCCAGGCCACCTGATCCGGGTCTTTATCTTTGTACTCCTTGAGCACGCGGTCTCCGAAGAACTGCCCCGATTGCAAAGACTCGTCGACATGTTTGTGGGGCTTCTTGTCGATCGTAACCCAAGCCAACATAATCATACCCTCAGCCACAGCGCTCAGCTGGTTAAAACAAGGCGACCCCCTATTCGCGTCTTTAATGTTGCTCACAGCCATGAGGGCCTCGTTGATGGGCTTGATTAGATCCTGGTATGCGGCCATTTCCGTTCCGGTCACGTCCGGTTTCTTGGCCTTGGTCGTGATCAGGAGAAACCGGCGCTGTTGCTTGAAGCCTTCCAGCACCTTGGCAGCCTGGTCGGCGATAACCCCACCCAACTTGTTACTCGCCTGGACATATTTGTTGACCGACGTGTTAATGAATGTGTCAAATTCCTCAATCGACTCAGGGAGATCCTCGGGAGGCGCAGATTTGGTGCCGGCGCTACCATTGAGGCCCGATGGATAAGAATTCGGCGGGGGTAGATCTACTGTGGACGATGCGATGTCTTCGAGACGGGCCGTGGCAGCTTCTAGTCTTCATCCCCGGTTAAGTTTAGTATCTTGACTTTAGAGTTTACACTATGAGCTAGAAAAAGAAAACCGTCCAAAGGAATGTAATGCTTGTGAGGACTTGATTGGTCACGCATGAAGCACGTCCAGCTGCCGAACCACGTACCGCTTGACCAGAGTGGTGAAATTGTGCATATTGTTCGTTGCCATCTTGACCGGCTACCTGCCTGCCTACCTGCCCGCGATGTGGAGCGAGAGCCCAGAACTTGCGCAGAGCTAATCGGTGGTCCGCGACTGTTCGATTTCAAGTACTTAATATCGCGGCTGTAAAGTCGTTGTTGATATTGAGGTGAGCTGGGACGAAGGTTAGTGATCTTTGGAGTAGTCAAGAAACGAACTGCGTCTTGACATAATGATGCCGAACTCGAGCGAGGGCACAGATGCACCTTGCTCAGGTATGATCCCAGCTGTCAAGATCGTAGCTGTTGTCGGCCTTGTCACCCACCGCCTTGCCTGATACAGTACGGTACTCAGTACAAAACCGGGCGGGAAGATCAGGTCCCCCTTTTCCCACACTAACGTCGTACACGACACTGACTGTGGACGATAGACTGGAATGGACGGCGTAAAGTAATTCGATCACTATCTCCGTAGCCGCAGCAGTATAGTATGCTTACAGCAGTTTACTCGTTGCCGACAGTGTGGCCGGCATCCTGCAGTCCAACTCCCTAAAGTCAATTCAGGATGGATTCCCATTTCTTGGGCGGATCAGAGCTGTGTTCCTGAAACTTTTAAGAAGAGCTGCGGCATGCACTTTACCGTTGCAGGGCCAGACACGAACAGCTGCCCCCCACTTGAATCATCGCACCCGCAGCGTCGGAGCCAGGGATGGGGTGGTAACTTGTCTCATTGATGCTCTGCTGGTACCTCACCGTACCTACTGCACTGGTTACAGCAGTGGCATGACACAGTAATATGGGTACCTACAGTAGGGATATGTGAGCTCCAGATGCTCTTACAGCCAGGCCTTGCCATCCTTGGAACATTGATCCTTTGGCATGCACCGGTCTATTGAACGCAGGCCTGCTAGGTATCTGTTTCTAGCCCAGGTCATAATACAAAAGCATAAGCACATCCGTTGGGACTTTGTCTCAGGTGTCGTCACTGCCTAATAAGCATGCTGGAGCATGACAAGACCAGGTAGCCACTACTAGTAGGGCACTCACCTCATCTTGCAACACCATCGTTCGGATACGAAAAAAAGTGGGAGTACCTTGGCGGACACAAAACCACATTTACCAAATACGAAACTCCCACGCTTCTCCTCAGTAACGCTCACGTCCGCTTTCCCCAGGGCTCTCCCTTTGCCGCCCCTTACAACCATCCAGTTGACTCTACGGAGTCATCGTCTCGGCATTCCGAGACCACAAACCACCATACATGCAGCCGCCACCGCACCTAGCCAAGCTTTTAGGTAGGCGCAATAACTCTTGCGCCTCTGTGACTTGACCAAGCTGCGTGGACTTGGCCTTCTGTCTTCAATATGGCACCAAAACGGCTGATCTCGGACGACGACACTGGCGAGGATCTACGGAGGAAACCTTGCAGTGTCGACTTCATGACCTTGGGCATGTTCATCATTGGTAAGTGGAGCATGTAGTATGTTCAACCTGGATAATCAAAGCCAGCCTTGCTGACTACATGACAGATGAAATCGAATACTTCCCACCAAAACCCCCAGTCAAAGACATTATCGGCGGAGCCGGGACATACTCAGCCCTTGGCGCCCGTCTCTTCTCTCCTCCCCCACAATCCAAGTCGGTTGGATGGATTGTTGATCAGGGATCTGACTTCCCGTCCTCTCTAGCCACCGTCCTCTCTAGCTGGGAGACGGATGTAGTAATCCGCTTCACACCCGACCGGCTGACCACCCGCGGCTGGAACGGATATGATGAGCACGAGAAGCGGACGTTTCAGTTTAAGACGCCGAAAAAACGCCTAACTGCTGAGGATCTCACGCCAGAGCTACTAGCATCTCGCTCGTTCCATATGGTCTGCTCACCGACCAGATGTGGGGAGCTCGTAGCTGAGATCAAGGAGCGGCGATCTGAGCTTTCAGCGCCTGACGGTGGGAATCTACCTAAGCCATTATTCATCTGGGAGCCATCGCCTGATCTCTGCACCCCAGATGAGCTCCTGAACTGCACAAATACGCTCCGACTTGTGGACATCTGCAGTCCCAACCATACCGAATTGGCCGGCTTCATGGGAGATACGGGTCTGGATCCCGAGACGGGCGAAATCAGCACGGAAGCCATCGAACGAGCCTGTGAGCAGCTGCTAGGATCGATGCCACTGCAATCTTTTGCGCTGGTGGTGCGAGCAGGCGAAAAGGGGTGCTACCTGGCCAAGAATGGCGGTCGCAAACGCAAAGGTCCAACCATGGAGCGGAGGAAGAAACCCTCGGCTATGCTTCACGGTGCGCTTCGTCTAGATGTCGACATGGAGGCGTTGTTCGCCGGCCTTTTGCAGGATCCCGAGGGTATGGTGGTCGAAGAAGAGATTGAGGTCGATCCGGGGCTGGAGAAATGGATCCCTGCGTATCACGGCCACGACCGTGGAGACACCAACGACTGCAATCCCGTCGCCGACCCGACAGGTGGCGGTAATACGTTCCTGGGTGGTCTGGCTGTGGCCTTAGCCAGAGGCAAGAACCTCGAGGAAGCGGCAGCATGGGGGAGCGTGGCAGCGAGCTTCGCTATCGAGCAGGTGGGTGTGCCGAATATAGGTAAGGACGAACAGTGCCGAGAAACATGGAATGGAGTTCGCGTCGATGAGAGACTTGAAGAATTCAAGAGCAGAATTGGGTTACCGATAGAGCTGGCGAAACCGTGACCATCACGACATATACCAAAGATTTATCGAGGTCGTACCCTATTCAATAGGGCCAGGCACCATACATGAGGAGTCTCGAAGACACATAAGTGGGAGACCTTGTGTTTCCAACATCAGCGATGGAAAAGGATAGAGTTTTGATGTCAGGAACTGTTTTTGCGAGTTGATTCAAAAAACAAAAAAAAAGCAAGCGGATAGAGTTGCATAATTAACCTACTGAGAAAAGTGAAAAGGGGGAACTGCTAATAACTTATCAAGAGTTTAATGGGGCGAGGTGGGACTATGTATTCCTTCCTAGATTAGAATTTTCCAATACGTTACCTGCGCAGCATAGATCAATAGTAATAGCGATGGCACACATTCACTCCGCGTTTTCGCTCCGCGTTTGCCACCTTTTAATTTGAGGAGTTGGTTGGCAGGGTGAACTGAGAAAGAGAAACACAAAGCGAGGTCTCCACGCGATGTATGCTTTGTTTGATTCATAGTAGATAAATCCATCCAATTTGTCATGGTATCTGTGCAATCTGTCTATTCCTCTCATCTGATAATGCATCATCGCCCCGGAAACCGTTTACCGTGATCCTTCATTAAGTAAAGAAAATCCGCACGAAACACCATTCCATCTCTCCTTGCCGTTACTCCAATGCTCGATTTACTTTTTTTACCACCCAAGTCCACAACACCATAGGGAAAGATCGCTGTTGCCTGTCTCCGTATTTACCCTGACACATACACACACTTAATTATTCTCAGGTTTCTCGCCGGATACCATCTGCTCACAAATTAGACCTCACCCGTCTCACCAAACAGCGTAAGATGTCAAACTTGCCTTCTGGATAAAGCTCCGGCCCATGGTAATCGTTTCATCCTTACCGCGCTGACGCCGCCAGAACCTGCGAAGCTGTTAGATCATGGCGCAGATGTAATCAACAGAGAGGGTGAAATTCCACTCACGCTTCCTCGGGATGTGCGTGTCCCCGGATCGATATCTCCCGCGCCTCCTCTTCTAAGGCATCGCGTGTGATCTTCTCGCCCGTCTGCACGTTAGGGATATCGGGCTTCTCTGAGACATCTTCGCCAATCGTTTCCGCAAGTATGTGCCGTCGCATAGCAAACCTTTCCGCTTTTTCCTTCTGGAGCCCCGGGCTATCGAAATGATTGAAGAAACAACGCACAGCCAACCTGGCCCCCAGATAGGTGTGCTCTGCCAAGACGACGCTCACGAGGAGACCCCAAGCAGAGATGTTTGATGGGTTACCACCAGGCCCTTTTGGGTCGCCGGAGAAAAGGAAGGCGATAGCAGAACTCGTCAAACTTCCGACCCAAGAGAGAAATCCGAGAGTGTCGAGCCATGGGCCGATGGAATCGGCTCGCCATGGAATGGGTCTCTGACTGCTGACGGCGATCTTGATGGCGTCGCCCCGTTGTTCGATCCAGTTGTTCGCAATCAACGATACAGGCGTGAGTGGCCATATCACGGAGAATAGTGAAAGGTAGCCTAGTTTAAACCAGTTAGTGAGAAGGTCCAAAACAATATAGAAATTAGACACTTGCCAAATTGTACAACCATCTCTCTGTAGTCCGCTGACACGTCATAAACGCCAAGTTTCGCCTCTTTACGAACCCGAGACAGGAACGCCGCCTCTTCTGGGAGATCTGGAAGACTTTGCTGGCTCTTGCCATTGGTTTTCACCTCATCAACCTTCTCGAATACCCAGCGTTTGGCATAGGGGACAATGGTCTCCAAGGCAAAATTCACAATCTGCGCGGTCACGGTAAAGTAGATGATCTGGTTTGTGAGTCGGCTCGGGTTGATCTCGAAATTTTGTGTCGTGACCTCTCCGCTTCTTGAGAATTTTTCCGCGGTGACTCTCCATATGTCCAAGTACGGCACGAGGAGACTACCAAATGGCATGTAGACAAACGACGTTAAGAATAGGGGAATGTATGAGGTGATGAAATTCACTATGAATAGCTTCTGAATCAATGCCGCCTCATGCCCTGTCGTCCAATATCACGTCAGCGTGACCAATTGACATGATCGACCACAAAACTTACCATCGTGGGTTTCATAGTTCTCAGCGTCAGTCAACCGCTCAGCTAGCCCACCCAAGACTGTGGATAGTGTGGGGATGAAGGCGGTCAAGATAAGAGTCGGAATGAATGTCTAAGTTCTGTTAGCCCCCCCACTAGTTGCTTGTTCTTTCATGCATGGTCTTACCAAATAG